>BMAO01024483.1:0-19759 GCA_019973975.1 Trichonephila clavata
AATGAAGCAAAAATGGAACTAAAAAGGACACCACGCAAACCGTGGAAAAGTATACTTATACACGATTCCTCGAACGAGGATTGAATTGGTTTTACCGAATATTCCATTGAAAAATATTGAACATCCGCACTTGATAACACCAACACAAGTTCAAAACAGCAAAAAGTAATTGTTTTTCTTTTACTTTCACAATTTATATTTCTTGCTGATGGCTGGTTAAGAATTTTAAATCAATATTAAATATCTTATTTCAATTTTGCATTTTTCTATTTTAACCTTATTTGACTTGGTGGAAAAACTAGCCCCCCCCCCCCTTCCCACTAAATTAAAAAAATTATGTTCTTTTATCATGGTGCATTTTGTAACAGAATCCTGCTCTTGTGCCATAAACCCGAACACTCGCTCAGTACAACTTTTTATTTAAAATTGTTTTTCATTGATATAGAGATATTAAGTTATGTATTGATTCCTATTAATATGAAAAAGGTGGTTTCAATAATTATTTTAACTATATTTTTAAATTTTTTTTTTTATATTTGCAAAAATTATGATTTGATATTCTTACAAAGTTAAAAAGTTTACTATAATTAACTTAAAAATCGTTATTTTTAAAAGTGTATTCATAAATTTTGTTTATCTTAAAATAAGTAACTTAAATTGTTCATAAAGCTGAAAAAAATATTTTAAAAGGATTTCGAAGAAATTAAATACAATTCTCTAGTAACTATTTCCATTATAAATTGATTGTGTTTTCTGGGGTGTGGAACAGAAAAGAGGCTATTGTATCCTCCATAGATTGTACTTTATTGGCTTATAATTTAATTTTGCTATTGTATACTCATAGATTGTACTTTATTGACTTGTAATTTAATTTTGATATTTGTTGTAATAAGAAATTAATAGTTTTCTTGTAGTCAAATATTTGAATTTTTATTATTAAAAAATGTAGCATAAGATACTCTTGAGAAATTTACTGATAGATGTATGAAAAATGCATAAAGCAAAGCATGATAATGTGTTATTTTTCAGAAAGGTAAAATCTGACAAAATTAAAATTGCAACATTGAAATCAATAAATTTTTCTAGAATTTTTTACATTTCATGGTATTTTTAGTTTTAACTTTTAACTGTTACTTTTAAATTTCATGTATAACTTTTTTACTGAAGAAACTGACTCTTTTTTAAAGAATTAAGGAGGATTTTAAGAAGGGATATTTTAAACAGCTTATGTAAATCTTATTTGTTTTTGGAATTTATATTAAAGTATATTTTTAAGCAAAATTGTAAAAATAATCCCAATACTAGGCAATTCGGATTATGTGTATCTGAGCAATCAAGTATATAGATGCAGCTTTTTTTAAAAAAATTATTGAAGAATAGATAATAAATTGAAACTTAAATTATCAAAGTTCTTATTTCAATATTTTATTAAGCTTGGCTTTATTATTTATTTATTTGTTTGTGTGTGTGTTTTCATGTCTATAATTTATCTAAATTAGGTAAAGGAGGCAAAAAACTGGAAGAAGCTAAAGAGCGTTACATTAAAATTACGAACAAACTCCATAGATTGCACAATGATTATGTCATTCTTGTGCATGAAGGCAAAGAATATGAGAAACATCTGCGGAATACTCTTTTGCCATCACTCCTGGAGTATCATCAAACTGTACTTCAAGAAACAGTTGATAGATGGTTAGATGAATTTCTTAATACCTATACTTTATAAAATATTAACTTTGCATATCATAATATAGTAACTATTAGATTCCATCCAAAGATTATAGTTTTCAGAAATATAGATCCCATTATTATATAAAAATTGTGTGTAATGTAAATAAACATTTTCCATTTCTGAGTAACAATTCGATCTTTTTTAGGAAAATTTTGATGCTACAGTTTTCTACTTACACAGATTTCTCAAATGATACTTTTCGGTCTTTAAACATTAAAATGAAAAAAATTGTGTGTAATGTAAATAAACATTTTCCATTTCTGAGTAACAATTCGATCTTTTTTAGGAAAATTTTGATGCTGCAGTTTTCTACTTACACAGATTTCTCAAATGATACTTTTCGGTCTTTAAACATTAAAATGAAAAAAAGCATTGAATCAGTTGCAGGAGAAGATGAATATAAAGATTTCACTGACAAACACAGGTACATTTACTACAAAATTAATTAATATATGATTGATTATTAATATATGATTTCCAAAGCTAAACATAATAATGTTTCTAGATCTCGTCCTCTTCAACCTGTTGATTTCAAATTTGATGTAAGTCTTTTACATGATTATAATGGTCCTTTGAAACCAAATCAACTAGCATTAGATGATATGACATATGATGCATTAAAAGAAAAGTAAGCATTCCATTTTAAAAAATATTTCCTCATCTATTTTTATGATGAGTTAAATTTTTTAGCACTGTAATAAAATGTCTTTTTCAATATTTTTTAGATTGCAGAATTTAAAAGAGAAACTTGTGGAATGTCAAACTTTAATTAAAGAAAAAGAATTAGAAATTGGACAGTGTGAAAATGAAATGAAATCTCTGCGTAAAACTTTGGAAACTGAAAACATGTAATATATTTCTTATTTGTATTGTTTTCACTTATGAGAAGAATATCTAGATTTATCTATTGTATTTATTATTACTGAAATTTCCTAGGCTTTCTGTGAAACGACGTGCTATTGGGATATTGCGGAAGGAGCTTAATGAAATTATATGTCAAGAGCAAAGACATCAGCAATTGTATAATCTTGTGTCAAGCTGGTTAATAATGTTGAACCTAAAGATCTTCCTCCAGGACTTGAATTTCCAGATATTGTTTCTAATGAAACTGTAAGTTTATTGTATTTTATCCTTGAAAAAAAATTCATGTTTATCCATTGTTTAGTATTATAATTTTGTTGTTTCCTCCCCCCCCAGAAAGATGAAGATACTTCCAGTCTAAATGCTATTGGAAGACGATCAGCTCGTATCATAATGTCTAAGCTTCGTCAACCATTTCATGCATTTCAGAAAAAGACAAACGTAAGTTTTACTTTGTTTCTATTTGTTAGCTTTACTAAAAATTGACTGACAAATCTTCTAACTTAATGAAAAAAGAGATAAGTGTAGTGTAGACTTTGGTAATGGAGGTAGTTTTTGATAAAAGTAACAAAAGTTAACACTTTTAAAAAATTTATTTTTAACCTTTGTTAAATAGTCTATATTACTGGAATATGATCAAATAAAACATGGGTTAAAACTTATTTGTTGCTTATAAGTGCAGATTATTGTGTCCATTATCCAAAATGTTTTGCATATTATCTTGTAAATTTCTTTTTATAAAGAGTATTGATAATTTGTTCTTTTAAATGTGTGTTAAAACTCATTTCCATGTAAATGTGTTATATTTCTATTGACAACCTTTTTTTAATGTGTAGAATGCATTTGATGATTCTTTTACTTCTCATGGAGGCAGTCGAAGTTATTCTCTTACAAGTCCTGGACAAGATAATGTAATTAAACTTTGTTTTAGTTAAAACAGCATGAAATGCAAAATTTGTTAGGTATTTATTTTTTAATTAGATTTATACAGTATATCTGGTTTATATAATCTTAAGAACAAATTAATTTTTAAAAAGCAAAAGCATACTCTCCCTTAAATTTGTTTTATTTTGTTATGTTAACAAGAAAAAGTCTTTGTGTGATTTAGTGCTGTTTTGAAAATGGAAACTTGTCATGTGTTATACATACTGGTTGCTATGTACTGTTATTCCGATCACTCAAAAGGTTGATTTTTTTCAAGGACAATGTCCAATCAAATGTGGTCAAGGGTGAAATATTGTATCTTTTTTGTAGAAAGGTAATAAACCTTTGACTGCATCTGATCATACCGGTCCTCTTTTGGAAAAAATTTTCTAAGTCTGATATTGGCGAACAGTACTGCTGTTGGAGGATTAAAATATCTGCTGAGATTAGTGAACTAGCTTCTAGTCGGAAAGAGTATATGCTTCAGAACATGAAACAAGGTCCTTTTGCAGCAGCATCTGATGGCAGTACTGATACAAACTGTAAATTACATCCCATTGTGGCCACTTAAGGGTCCCGTAGACAGAAATTCCAACTCTAAAACGATGAAAGCGCCCTCTTCTGGGAGGGGGGAATGGGCGTTGCTAAAGGAAAGGCCAAGTACTCATGAGTACTGGTCTTAATGATCGAAGGTAAATAATTCCTTCATAAAAGATAAATTATATGCCTTTTTTTCTTAATTTTCAATATTTTCTTGACTTTGAAATAAACATTTTTTTCAAGCTATTATTTTTTCAAATTTTTCATTTACTTTATCCCATTTTCTAATGATTATGTTCTGACAGCTGTCATGATGAAAAAAATGACGTCACAGAATCATACAAGCCTCTTCTACAACAGTTGAGAGAGCAAGTTCTAAGTGCAAAGGGAGCTCAAGACAGGAACCCCCCCCCCCCTCTCTTTCGCCTTCTATTTTTGTTCTTGGAGGGTCCAGTTTACAACCAACTGAAGACTATTTATATGACAACTGACCCCTCTTTTACTGCCCACCCCATGGCAGTTTTTCAATTACATGAAAACTGTGCCCGACATTCTAGTTGTACAAAGAAACTGCTTTTTTTCCGCTGTTTCGTTTCTGTTTTGAGGAACATCAGTTTTTCATTTGAATTTTATAAAAATATAAGTTTTAGTTAAGGCAAAAAACCTTTATATATATATATATTTCTATACATTCAAAACAATTTTCTGTGATATTCTTCAATACTAAATTGCATCAAAATTCTTTTTTAAACAGTTTAATGACAAGAAAAATTTATAAATTAATGGAATGAATAGTGTAATGTGATTTAAATTATTCACTTTCATGAAGTATTTCAGGTCAGTTCTTTATTTCCGATTCAGTTCTATAATTTTATTTAAAAACGGTTTAAGACATGTAACAAAAAAAAATCTTATATAAATTTAATAAAGTACAGTGGCGTAAGTACCAATGGGCTAGGTAGTGCCGTGCACAGGGGCCCTTGAGCTCAGGGGACCCTCACGCCTTGACCACCAAGCAAGTCGAGCTTGCGATAATTTCTAACATAATTGAGGTATAAATATAAAAGATTGTTACATAGCTGTAATCATGGCAACTCCGTTGAAAGTAATTTCAAACTTGTAAGGAATTTCCCTAAATTCTTTCCTTTGTTTGTGTATAGTGTTGCGAATTTTACTTATTAAAAAGTTTATATTATTTTTCAATTTTTTCATTTTTCTAATCTTTACTTGAAAATAAACATCAAGTTCCATGAAATGTCTTACCATACATCTAAAAAAACTACACAGGAAGCTATTTCTTCTTGGTCATTTTATTTTTTATAACAATATGATTCATAATAAGCTATTTCCAATGTTTCACAATCTGGTATCTGCAACAGACTGATGTAATTTTGACCTCCCTCCTCTGTTTTTTCGTGTGTTTTATTTTAAATAATTATAATAATTTTGTATTATATTTTCTTGTTTGTGCATATTCCTTTTATCATTTCCTGTCTATCACATGTCAAATCGAACCTGGGCAATCACTAAATTCACAAGAAAACTCATATGCATACATGTAAGTAGTTTGTAGCTTTGCTTTCCTATGTTCTGCAGAGCTTGACACAGGGCTGATGTGAACCAGCTTTGTATATATATATATATATATATAAAATACTCTAATATATTTTTAATTAATAAAACTCCACCAATATTCTCTCTTTTTTTTGCACCAAGACCTTTGGATACCTAGCTACGCCACTGATAAAGTATATTGAGTATTGGTTTTGGGACCCACACAATTTTTTGGAAGAACAGTTTTAGTGTTGGAATTTCTAATATAAATACAGTTACAAAAAAAGGAACCAGTCTTACAGTGGTCGCATATGATGTGTAACATGACATGTTATCCTGGTAAATACGCAATAGTAAGATAAATCCTGGAAAAAATTAATCGGTATGATTGGAAATAATTTTCTATCAAATAATTTTATCTTTAATGAAAATTTTATTTAATTAGCACAAAGAGTCATGTAATTTTTTTAGCAAAAATAAATATTCTTGTTCAATTTGGGGAAGACACACACACAATAGACTTATGATGACTAAAATCTGACACATATACTTGAGATTTTAAAGTATTTAATAACCTTTGAAAAACAACGTCAATAACAGTACCACTGTTAGCTGTCGATATATTTCGGTTTGTGTTCATTTCGAGCTTGAGCTCATCATTCAAAAAAGCTATGAGCGGACAATCGTAAAGTTACCTGACTGACAAACAGATTTGGTAAAGCAGTAATTGGTTCGGCCGTTTGTTTCTGAGAGATTTGTGTTCGTTGCAAAAAAAAAAAAAATACCTGCTGCGTGGAGTTGAATTTTGTGCAATTCTTTTCGGCTGTACTCCTTCAGTTTTTAATTTTTTTTTCTCACGTTTCTTTTGTCGAAAATCTCGCATACATTCTGCTTTGGATTTACTCGTCTCGGTAAATCACAAAATCGTTTTAAAGTTATTGTATTCCAGATTTTAATTTCAATTAACTTTTTTCACTAATCATACTAAATATTTTTCTTATTTATCACACTAATGTTATATTTTTAATATCACAAACAGAAACCAGCAATATATTTTTTAAAAAAATAAAAATAATTTAAATCAGCTTTTAAAACCGTGGAGGATTATGTACCATAATGACTAAAGACGCGAGATTCCTAAGTTCAAAAAAGGTCATGAATACAAAGATACTGTAAACTAAAGTGTCATTCTCGCTATCCGATCTTGGCTTAGAAGAGGGATGGCCAACTCAAATGACCTTGCGGGCCACTTCGGAAAAACATTATAATCCTGCGGGCTGCAAACAAAAATTATATATCTTTATATTATATTTAGACCCATCACAAGCATTTATTGGAATGAAAATTTAAAACGGAATGAATTATTATTGATTTCATTATTTTTCATCTATACAAGCATAGATAATTTATAATAATAATGCAAGGATCAAATATGTCTAATTCTAGCAATAGGCAGCGCGATGGAGTTACAGGAATCGAGTGTGATGCTGCGCTGCAATACCGCACACTTCTAAGAATGTATTAAAATAAAAGAAAGGTAATGAAATAGAAACAGTTATGAAGTATATTTGTTACAAAACACTACATTAAAAACAAAAATATTGTACAAAATAATCATTTTGTAATGAATCTCGAGGGCCGCAAAATTATTCAAGGCCGCGGCTTGGCCACCCTTGGCTTAGAATTACGAAGTCTGTTGCAAATAACATATATGGCTCTAGAGCAGTGGTCTTCAAACTTTTTCAACTCAAGGAACCCTTTGAACTTGAAAGTGTTTTTGTGGAACCCCTAGAACTAGAAAGTGTTTTCGTAGAACCCCTAGAACTAGAAAGAGTTTTCGTACAACCCCATTCCAATCAGAATTTCCCGGGATTTTTGGGGAAAATCTCTAATTCCTCAGATGTCAAACATTCAAATTGTGGAGTGAGTGAGTGAATATTAACGTCACACTGTTCAGCTACACGAGAGCTTTTGGTAACGGACCTCGTAATTTTGAACCATGGTCAAGTGACGGGGATGACACCTGAGATAGCACCTCATCTCCTAACTACCACACCACACCAAAGGAAGGCATTTGAGCTCTCGACAGATTTAACGTGCATCGCGCCCCTACACGGTGGGTCTTTAGTGGTGCTGGGCTTGAACTTTAAAATTGTGGAACTATTTGCCTGTATTTGTACTTGCAGTGCATTCTTCATAGCGCATTAACTTAGAATTCCTTTTGAAAAAAAAAAGCAGTGATGAGTTATCTTGAATAATATATTTAACACATTTATAAATGCAAAATGTAGATACTGCTTTCCAGACAGAAATTTTAAAAAAAAAAAAATTTCTGCAATGTTATTTCTAAGTTGAATTTTCAGTGAAGGAAATAAAAACGGAATAAAAACATCAGTAGCAATAGTAAATAAATTAATTGAAATTTATATGGTTTAAGAAGAAACTATTAATGTTACTGAAAATATTCCTAAAATTATGGAAAACTTTCTGATTTATTTTAAATCAATGGTATTTCATCTTCAGAATATTTGAATCTTATTTAAAATTCGATGATCAATAAATCCATTTAGTATGTGGAAACTTTCACAATATTTGAAATGAACAGCGGAACAAGAATTTAGAAAAAAAGAAATACACACTTTTCTTTCCAATTCCTGAAATTCTGTCCTATATTCTTTTTTCGTTTAGCCGAAAGAAATCTTTTTTTGAAGCTGCGACGATGATCCATTTTATTTAATAACTGAAATAAACTGTGCAAAATAAGTTTTAAAACAGCTGATATTCAAATAACTTTAACTTGGAAAAAACACAGGAGTTTCAATTTTGGAGATATGTAAGAAAAGAATGCGAAAACTGATTCACTTTATCCTGACGATTCAAATGCATTTAATAAATATTAATTGTTCATTTTAATTATTAATAAAATATAACTTATTTAGTATATATAAATAATTTTAAGAAAGGTGGAATAAAAAACAGAGGATAGCTTTTTGTACAAAACGTATTTGTAGTTATTTTCAAGCACAGACTCAAACTTTCCTAAGAATGATGTAATTGTAAATAGTATCTTGAATGCCTATAGATTCATAGAAAACAAGACCCATTTTGGGGGGAAAAACATCTCTGTTACACAATCCACCGAAGAGTCATAAATTACCCCCTTTCACCAAGGGAACGCAGGGAAAATTTCATGTATCCTTCCGCAAGAAGGCGGAGTTACAAGTTTACTTTCCCCTCATTCCAAATATGCAATGCTGACTTATTTAATTACTCGCAAATAAATTAGTTTAAAAATTTTAAAGTATATGCGTTTGAAAAAGCATAAAAAATAATGGATTTCCGCTGAAAAACTTTTTTTATCCGATAATTGAAAATATTTTTATGATCGTTTCAACGCACTAAATGTAAATTTTCAAGCTTTTAATAAATATTTAAAAATATTTAGAAATTTTTTTTTAAAAATCGAAATCAAGAGAAACATTAATTTTTTTTTTATCTTTAGGATGCATTTTGTTTCATACAGTTAAAAGCAATACCTTAGACGTAAATTGAATTATAAGAAACTCCATAGGATTAACATTACACTCGGGTTTTCGTGGTGGCGTGTCACCGGGAGCCTTAAGAATGTAAACAGGCCATTTTTTTTTCTATCCAATGGGGCAGCGGATTGGTATTTTTACGATTGCAGACCTAGTACATCCCCAGGAGCTGGCATAACTCTAGTGCAATGCCGTATAGGTGGATACCAATTGCCACATGTAATTTTGATGCCCAGTTTTCTCCACAGAGGGAGGCACCTGAGCTCTGACGATGCGAACTACAGACCATTTTGAATTGGACATTTTACAAGATCAAACTTGATTAGGAATTTCATTGGAGAAAAAATATCTGCCAATTTATTGTGGATGAAATTCAAAAATGTGAGGGATACCTTTAAAACATTTTTACCCTTGCAATAATGCAGGGGCGGGGATAGAGACTTTTTCCTATTTAAAGGGGAATTGTGAGTTGCTTGTGTCATTTAAGAAATAAAGGTGCTGCTTCTTTACCATTAAAAGTTGATGAGATGCTTATAAATATATTCTACTATCTTTGAAGCTTTAAGAATTTACACAATAAAGTAGCCTAAAAAATGTCAGTGCATTCATGTACTCTATGGTTATGAATTGCTTGTAGTCGATTCAACTTCAGTAGTTAACTTCCATATGTGTATTATTTTTTGTAAATATAATCTAAAAGTTGAATTATTTCACTATCTTTTATAAAAGCATCTTTGTTGTAAAGTTATTACTTTCTTGTATATGACTGTATACATGCCTTTATATTTACCTCAGTATATTAATACAAAAGAGTTTTTAAGGAATTTTCTTCTCAAAATATTTCTATGAAATTTTATTTTGATCCGCTTAAAAAAATATTAGTGTACCATGCATTATGTTATAAAATTTTAAATTCTGTAATGATTGATGGAAATGCTTATTATGGAAATTTGCTTGAAATGTTGATCATTTATTATTTTATGCTTTTTGCTTTTCAAAAGATAACAAGGTATGCTAGTGAAATTTTTATTTTTTTATGTGGGAATGACCTTAATTGTTTGCATGTTTAAATCCTCCTTTCTTATTTGATCTTGAACTAATTTTTTGTCAGCATCATGAGTATTGTGTGTGTTATAAAAAGAAAAAAGCAAAGTTTTTTTTTTTTTTTAACTATTAAAAAGGATAAGGGACAACATGTGTGTCCAAGAATAATTAAAATTTTGTGTTTATTTTTTTTCTGTGTAATAAACATATACATGTTTCAATAAATTTATCTTGTTCTGAAATATTTGAGTACTGATTTTATATATTCATTACTAAAAATTATATTTCTGTATTTCTTTCTCAGTTAAGATTAAAATTATGTGCAGAACAAATTATCTTTCTGAAATTATCTCTGTATTTCAAGGTCGTTTTAAATCCTTCATACACCAGCTTACAAGATGAAGATTGGTTTCATGGAGTTTTACCTCGTGAGGAAGTAGTTCGCCTCTTGGAAAATGAAGGAGATTATCTCGTTCGTGAGACTTATCGCAATGAAAGTAAACAGATTGTCTTGTCTGTTTGTTGGAAGGTCATAAGCACTTCATCATTCAAACAACTGCAGATGTAGGTACAAGAACAATATTTTTATAGGAGTATATTATATTTAGCTTTTTGAAATACTATGTTTTTCTGTTGCAATTAACCATGTGATCTTGTATCTAGGTTTTTATCTCCTATATAAACTTGAATTTTTATTTTCATGAGTTACAGATGACAATTTCTTTGAAATTTCACACACAAAAAATATATGTATTTTAAATTGTTCTAGTATTTTGATATAATTTAATTTGTTTAATTAAAGAAATTTATAGAATATACTCATTCTGTTCTTTATACTTCAAAGTTAAAGTATTTCCAACTCTTAAAATGGTTATTTTTTCTCTTTTTAATATTTACTCCTTTTAATTGAAAATACATATTTATTTCAAAATAACATGTAATAGGTAAAAGATATTGGGTTTTTTGGAAAGTAATTTCGTTTTTTCACAACAGAGGATTTAATTGTATTTTTTCACACCCTTCGCACTGGAGCCGCATAATTCTTGTATGTTTCAAGAGCTTATATAGCAAGGCCTTCTTGTGAAGAAGTCCAGTTGATTCTACATAGTAGTTTTGGGTTGGTGCCCTTTCAAATATAGAGAGTGAAAAGCAGCATTTTTGGCATATTTTACTTTTTTACTATCGAAAAGGTTAAAATACTTTTCAAGCAAGAAAAAAATTAGCGGCAGACGTGCATGGAGTGTATTGACAATATGACAATGCCAAAATTAAAATTGGTTTGCAAAATTTCGATCCGGCAATTTTGATGTTGAAGATGCACCACTTTCTGTAAGGTTAGTTGAAGCTGATAAAGACACAATAAAGGCATAAATTGATGTAATCCGACAAATAACAGCTAGTGAGATCGTTAAAAGATTATATTTATCTATTTCAACTGATTATGACCACTTGAAAAAGCCTGGATTTTACCTCAAAGATCAACATATGGGTACCTCGTGTTCTCACAGGAAGAAATTTTGTGTCTTCACGTTGATGTCCTTGATTTGTATCTCAAAAGTCAAGAAAATGATCCATTTTTAAAGCGCATCATCACTGGGAATGAGAAATGAGTTGTCTATGACAATGTCAAAAGCAAGTTATTGTAGAATAAAAAAGTTGAACTGGCTCGGAATATTTCAAAAACCAATGTTCATCTCAGAAAAAAGTGATGCTATTTGTTTGGTAGGATTTAACAAGAATTGAGATTTATCCCCCCAGCTTTTACTGGACAAAACAACGACTAATGCTAAAATGTACTGCCATTAGCTGGGCAAACTAAAAGATTCACTTAAATAAAAAAGACCAGAATTGATTATCATCAGAGGTGTAGTACTCCAAGATAATGTGAGACCTCATACAAGTTTAGTAACTCACCAAAAGCTTTTACAACTTGAATAGGATGTACTGCCACACCTACCATATTCTCCATATCTTACACCTTCTGATTATCATTTGTTCTGGTCTCTACAAAAATTTTGTGAAGGTGAAACTTTAACTTCAAATGAGATAAAAAATCCCCTGGATCAGTTTTTTGCCAGTAAAGAGCAAAAATTTTATGAGTGTTGATTACATTCGTACATCATGCCAGAAAGATGACAAAAGGTATTGGATGAGAATGGACGATATATAATTTAATAAAATATTTTTTCACTGCATGAAAATTGTTTTTCAATTTCACACACAAAATTACTTTTTGAACAACCTAATAGTAATACAGAAAATTTTTCTATTCAGTTTATCTAACTCAGATATCTGTATTTTGAACGTAAGTGATTATTTTGCTTTTATTTCTTGTTAAGAAATTAATTTAATTGTTGAAAGAGAGCTGCTTCTTATATAAGTACGTGTTGAAAGAAAAATATTTATGCATTTGAAGCAAATTTCATTTACTTTTGGCTGATAAATTAATAAACTTTCTTCAAAATATGATACAAGTAAATATATTTTTGACACACAAATATTAAAGAATAGAATGTTTTTGTAATTTTAGGTATGCATTTTTTAATTTTCTTCATTTCTAAGTAATTTTTTATGCTTAAAATCGAGATTTTTCTCTCAAGTAAGTTTTTAAAACAAAAATGGGTAAACATTACTATTTTTACATGTTTTTATGTCATATTTATTGCAGTATTGCAAAATAATTTGGGTACAAAGCATCTTTTGTTGCTGTCAAACCAATATCCGCTATGTGCACTTTTGGAGATTAAGACATTTTGATATTTTAACCAGTTTAATAACTTAACTTTTGTATAAAAAGACTGCTATGTGTCTATAACTTCAAAATAGTTTTCAAAAAAACGGCTTCTTTGTATACAACAGATATTGATTTGACAAGGACAAATTAAAAATAACTTTTATACCATGTTAGAATTTTTATATTTTTAATTTTTCTGTAAAGAGTTCATTCATACACTTTTTTAAAGATGTGAGTATGATGTATATAAATAATTGAAGCACACACTTTCTTTGGTGTATTAAAGTGATGCAGAAAGTGAAAGGTACTTCAATTTTAAGTTGTGTTTGTGTATTTACTTTAAAACTATCGGTTAATGAATATACATATGATATACTGTGTCCAAAAAGTGCAACTATACTTTCAAAAATATTTTCACTTTTTTCTTTTCTTATTTTGTGTTCCTTTAAGAAAAGTTAAATTTCTGTCAAAGGAAATAAATATATACTAGATGGTCCAATGTCTCTGTTTTCAACATTCTTGTTTCAAAATTGCTTCACAGTGAGAAGGAGCGTAAGCTGTAGTATAGTTAATCAAATTTAAATCTGCCACACATGTACAGCCTAAATGGAGCATCACCACACTGGAGTTTGGAAGTGAGAATAAATTTCCCTGGCGAGAGAGAGAGAGATGGGAGAGCCCAAAGAGTGTGGCCACCCAGATCTCTAGACATAATACTACCTTTAAACCTCTTCTTGTAAGGATTTACATGAAAAACATTGTTTACTGATCTTCCATTAGTGACATTGATGAAATGAAAAGTCGAATAACAGTGGCCATTCAAATTGTTAATCTTGCAATGCTTCACAGAACATGGCTAGAAATCTCGTATGCACTCGATGTGTTGCGCGTAACTGATACTGGGTGCATTGAAATCATGCACTAAAGCATTGTAAAAAAACATTAATGTTTTTTTATGGTACAAAAAAACCCTAAGTGAATACCTATGGACACTTTTCAGACACCCGATGTATTTTCCTTTTGTATCTAGTATGCCATTTCTAAAAATTTACCTATCAGAAGCCTCTCTTAATTATACATTTCTCTGTACTTTAATATACAGTGGCCCACAAAAGTGTTCGTATACTTGCAATTTTCTATATAATAATGTTTTCAACTAATAAAAATTAATATATCAGAATTGTAAATTTTTTTATTATATCTGCTACTCGTTCTTAATGGAATAACATAACCAATTTTTAAAACGCAATATCACCATTTAAAAAAATGAATAACCAAAAAAACTACTAAAAAATTGTCACAAAAGTCTTTGTACGCTTCAAAAAAACCACAACATAGGTTTAAATCTTATATTTCTTTCTTAATTTAGTACTTCATAGGATATATTTTAGCATCTACAATAACTTTTAAACATCTTGGTATAGATTTCATCAGTTTTTTGTAATTTCTTCATTATTGTTCCCCCATTCTTCTGTGATTAGTGATTTAACTTCACATTTTATTTTCATACAAATGTTTTATTTTTTTTAAATCAAATTCTCACAAATTACGTTCTACTAGGCTTAAATCAGGTGATTTAGGAGGTTTTTTCAGAATTTGGGGAATTCATAGAGACAGTGGTGTACATTGAGAGCAGTGCACTTAGTGTCATTATCTTGTTAACAAATGAAGCTGTCTGCAGTATTCAAATTGTTCATTATAATATATTATTAGAGCTCATGATTCACCAATACCATAAAAAAATACCAAACCCTGAAATCGATTTACACCCCGATGCAAGAAAGCCTCCACCTTCATGCTGAGCATTTTCCTATTCCAACTAAATTCTTGGGATTAAGTTCCTCAATTTTCTTTTACAAACTAACCCGCCAGGACCAAAAATGTCAGATTTTCTCTCATCCCAACTAATCTGCTTTCAATGGTGAATTTTCTGAAACTTAATCCCAAGATTCTAGTTGGAAAAGTGAAGCATGGAAGTGGAGGCATCCTAGCATCGGGGTGTAAATCTGCTTCAGGGATTGGTAATTTAGTATTTTTTTATGGTATTGGTGAATCATGAGCTCTAATAATATATTTTAATGAACAATTTGAAATGATCCAACCAAAATTTGAGTACTGCATACGACTTCATTTGTTAACAAGATAATGACACTAAGTGCGCTGCTCTCAATGTACACCACTGGTGTCTATAAATTCCCCAAATTTTTGAAAAAACCTCCTAAATCACCTGATTTAAGCCTAGTAAAACGTAACTTGTGAGAATTTGATTTTAAAAAAAAGAAGGCGTGTATATAAAAACAAAATGTGAAGTTAAAACACTACTCACAGAAAAATGGAGAAACAACAATGCAGGAATTACAAAAAACTGATGAAACTATACCAAGATGTTTAAAAGTTATCGTAGATGCTAAAATATATCCTACTAAGTGCTAAATTTAAAATATATAATATTTTTATATATAATGCTATGTGTTGAGTTTTTTTTAAATGAAGACTTTTGTAGCATAATTTTTTAGTAGTTTTTTAATTATTAATTTTTTAAAAATAATAGTGATATTGTGATTTAAAATTGGTTGTTATTCCATTAAGAACGAGTTGCAGGTATCGTAAGAAAATTGCAAGTGTACAAACACTTTTTGTGGTCCACTGTATGTATAATTATTATTTTAGGAATTCAGTTATACTTTCGAAATGTAGATGTTAACTTTTGGTGCACACATCAGATTTCAGTTGTAATTTGCAGATAATATTTGTCAACAATTTTATTGATAGGTAGTAAACTTTTATCGAAATCGGTTCTTTATGACCTGAGAATTTTGGTATATTTATTGATTTGAATATATAAGCACTCCTAAAGCCATATTCTCTTTTGAATAGTTTTTCTTTGTTCACAATTTGAGTTTTCAAATAAGAATTTTACGAGTCTTAAAATTCTTAATTTACTGATTCAAAAGTAATTATAACATTTTATATTAAATTAGTGTATATACAGTATACTTTATTGATCAGAACTTTTTATAAAATATTTATATCATGTAGGGAAAGTTTAGATTTGAAGGTCCAGCTTTCCCATCAGTTCAAGAATTAATATTATACCAGTACCATTCTGGGCAACCTGTTACTAGCCGGTCTGGAGCGATTTTGAAGACTCCTGTTTTGAGGGAAAGATGGGAACTTAATAATGATGATGTTGAACTTGTTGAAAAAATTGGTCGGGTAGGTATTATGTAATACTTGTATTACTTTTTGTTTTCCATGTCTTTATTTATTTGATTATCTTTCAAAAATCTATTTTAAATGCTGTTTACAATTTTTAAAAAGCTTCTCAATGAACATTTGTGCATGAAATCCAACATTTAAAAAATATTATGTCTTTCAATATACATTGGAGAATCCTTCTGTAAAAACAAAATGGTGACATACATTATTTAAGAGCAGTATGTGTATTTATATGTAGTCATGAAATCCTTAATATCTTCCATGGCACCTTATGGCTGTGTAGAAATTTTTTTTACAACAGAATTATGCAAATGTATATTTGTTTGATAATGAGAATTTTTAAATAAGATATATAAATATATGTGCATTCTATGAATGTGTTTTGATGAAGTAACATCTTAAGAACAGCTTTAAATTAGATGTATACTATTCAAATTCAGGTTAGAAAATCTAATTGAATTTAGAATTTGAATTATGCGTACATACCAAGTTATTCATGATTCTGTAATTCAAACATTTAATGGTAATCAGTTGTTCTTAATACTCTTATTTTCTTAAATATGCTAATAATGTATGGTTTGAAGCCCAGTGGCTGAGTGGTAAGTGCATTGTGCTTCCACACCACAGGTCTAAGGTTCAAACCCCGGGCTGGGCAAGGTCGACTCGGCCTTTCCTCTCTTCAGTGGGTTGATAAATGAGTACCAAGCTTGCTTGGAAACTTAACACTGGGAATTTTGTATCAGATTGACCCGAGCATCTGCTCATGCACCACAGGGACCAAGGTTTCGTCTACTGAGTTCAGCACAGTAGACCTTGGCCCTAATGGGCTGTTGTGCCACTGAGTTTTGTTAATGTATGGTTTATCAATTAGTTTTCTCTTGTTTAGAAATTTTCATTTGTTTAAATATAGGGTAATTTTGGAGATGTTTATCGAGCAGTTTTAAGAGCCAGTGGTGTTGAAGTAGCTGTTAAGACCTGTCGTATGAATCTGCCTGATGAACAGAAAAAAAGATTTTTACAAGAAGGACGAATTTTAAAGCAGTATGATCATCCTAATATTGTTAAGCTTATTGGTATATGTGTTCAAAAACAACCAATAATGATTGTGATGGAACTTGTTCCTGGTGAGAAACTTTTCCCCTAAAATTTTTTATTGTTAGCTTGATGTGTTTATTATATTTCTGTCTTATAAATTACTTTTATTCGAAAATTAGGCGGTTCCCTTTTAAATTTCTTGAGAAATCATAAGCATTCTCTGTTAATAACAGATTTATTGACTATGTGCTTAGAAGCTGCTCGAGGCATGGAGTATTTAGAAGGCAAGAATTGCATAATAGGTAAGTTTTATTGTAGAGTTGTTTTTTTTTATAAATTTATATATTGAGACAAAAAAAAATGAAAAAGTAACAAGTGTTTTATTTGTTTATAGAGACTTAGCTGCACGTAACTGTTTGGTTGGCATGAAAAATATTGTAAAAATATCTGATTTTGGGATGTCTAGAGAGGAAGAAGAATATACTGTATCAGATGGAATGAAACAGATTCCCATAAAATGGACTGCTCCAGAAGCTCTTAATTATGGTAATTATTGATATTTTTTGTAAAAAATGAAGAATCTTAGTGCACACTAGTTTTTATTTTATTCATTAAAATATAATTTCATAGGAAGATATACTAGTCTCTGTGATGTGTGGAGTTATGCGTATTGATGTGGAAATTTTCTCATTGGGAAATACTCATATGCTGGATGGTCAAATAGTAAAGCTAGAGAAATGATTGATTCAGGTATGTTTATTTCCATGTAATAGCTTAAATAGTATGAAAATTTCAGAAAGTATAGAAATGCCTCACTGTGGTAATGTTTATTGGTTCTTCAAAAGTGCTGCAAGGAAAAGTTGCATGATTCGCTCCCTAGTGCCATCATTTTTCATGCAATTGTGCACAGTTATGCAGTGTATGGAGTGGGGGAGAGAAATGGTATAAATAGATGTATCCTTTTCTGAAATAAGTGAGTCCTTCGCAAACACTCGGTCATTCTATTACATTCCAAAACTTTTGAAATAGTTTTACTGATAGCAGTGCATTGCAAAGGTTTTTTAATTCAAGAAGGTGTATACATACATCAGGGTCAGTTAAGGATTAAATCAATCTGTACAGAGTGAAATATTTCTGTAGGGAAATTAATTTTTTCCTATCAAATTTTGTTAAAACAATTACAGTCGAATCTCTTTTTGCAAACTTTTTCCTGGAACCAGGAATGAAAAGTATATTGCAAATGAATCTCTGTTTAACAAATTTTCAACATAATGACCTTTTTCGGAGATTTGGGAACTTTATTAAACTGAGGTTCGACGGATTTGTACATCTAAAATTAAAAGTAAGAAAATGAGTGAAAGTAAAAATAATGGAACTTAGTTTATTGCCTGATGTTTTCAAAAGGGGGGGGGGATTTTAATAGAAGATCAGCTCCCTCTTTTACTTTTGTATATCATAGAATAACACATAGTATTTCCTAATTTTTGTCATATTCAATGTTTCCTTTCCTCATTTGGATTATTTTATTTAATCAATTCACATACTGTTCCTGTGACATTGAATATTTTTTTAAGATTACCTAATGTGAAGTTTTATCACATTTTCTTCAATTCACTTCCTTGTAAGCTAATTCTTCTATGATGATAAGGGATTTGTCATAAAGAGGCTGAGAGTCTGTCTGAATACACTTCATGACATCGGCAGTATTTAATAAATCAAAGCCAAAATCTTTTCCCAAATTTTGCAACTTATCTGATTTTCGTCTTTCATTCCTTATAATAGGTTTAGCAGTGATTTGTATATAATTATAATAAAATATGCAAATTGGAGTACAAGAATAACCAATGAGCTTGAAACCAGGGTACCATAATGAATGACAGTTATTTCTGTGTACCTGTATCTGCCACGCATACTCCTTTCAGTGATCAAATTTGTCCTCGCTGGTCAATAGTTGGTCAAAGCTAAGAGTTACTTTCTGATAAGAATAATGAGCATTCTGATATTATAACTTTAGTGTGAAATTTAGGCTCAATAGTTTTCCAAGTTACTTAATAGCAAATCAATCAGTAGTAATTGAAATGTATTACTAAAAAAGGTTGGAGTCTGCGCTAAGGGAAGCCATATTCAGTGAGGTATTCCTGTATTGATAAAATTGTTTTGCTCTTATGTAAAAATACAGTTCAGTCTCATATTAATAATTTTGTTCTTTGGAAACGTTTTATGCATTCTTTGTAATTGTTTTAATTTGTATCTGTTAACACTCTTCAGTTTGATTATTCGAACTGTTCGTTTTTCTAGTCTAAATGTAATTAGTAATATTTTTTTTGTTTTAACATTAATAAACCCATGCACCACGCAATGTGTACACAGGGGTATACAACACAGACAGAAGAAAGGATTACACACAAACATCCATGCCTTCTCCGGGATTCGAACCCAGTCCCTATGGCACCGCATTCAGCTTCACTGACCACTATACGGATGGGTGGCATTAGTAATATTTGAACTTGAACATTCTTTAATATCAAGACATTTCATTCGAACCTTATTTGGTGTCTTTAAAGAATAGTTAAACAG
>BMAO01024484.1:0-20512 GCA_019973975.1 Trichonephila clavata
AAAAAAAAACCTGAAAGATATCTGGATTAGGAATGATAGAAGAGTTTAATGATTCTAGAATATTATTTATTTTTCATAATTTTTTATAATACACGCTTAATGGTGACACATAAAATAAATATTCAAATATAAACAAAGAGATTTCAGAAAGATACTGGGTGTTTTAAATTCATACAGCCTGGGAAACATTCAGTAAGGCATTTATGCAATTAAAAAAAGTTTTTAATTATGAGTTAGTATTTAAAGTAGTCAGAGAGTGAAATAAAAATATATATTAATATAAAAGATATTTTAACATAAAAGATATTTTAATATAAAAGATATTTTAAAATAAAAATATTTTCAGAATAGTATAGAAAATTACTTTTAATATGAAGAAACAGCAACTAGAAATTTAAAAAGAAATTTGGAATTGTTTACTTACCCGTAACTTTTCACAAGAACTATTTTTTAGATAAACTGAGAGGGAAATAATTACTATGAATTTTTTATATCTTGTTTATAATACAACAACTTTAATGTTATTTTCTGATTAAACATTTATAATGAAATTAATAGTAAGTTATGGTTCTTGAATTTAAATTTAACAATTTAAATAATATATTCTTACTATTTAATACAACTGTATTTCACAAAATTCTTAAATATTTAACAGCAAACATAACAACTGTCCGCATTAATTTTTTTTTTTTTTTTTTTTTTTTACAAAATAGAAATTTAATATATTTTTTAAAGAAGACTGAAGTTTAATGCAAACTTTCAATATTTAACTTCAAAATATTTTAATTTATATTTTTGTTAATCTATAGATCACTTACTTCTTTCATGTGGGCTGGTCTGAGATGATTTAAAAACTAACAATTAGTAATTATTCAGTAACAATTTAAAATTTGATTTTCAATAATCGTTATTTTATAATTTAAGTTTAAAATTATTAGTACTCATTCAGAGTAAATGTTTAAAAAGAAATTTCTACATTTTCTATTTCCATGAAAAGTAGAATTTAAATAAAATAATTCTGCATTCCATAAAAAAATATAAAAGTTATAAAAAAATATTGTAAATGAAATTTATCAAAAATCACAGTATGATTATGTAAATATTTAATTCAGAGAGTCTTAATTAAGAAACTCGTCATGTGTCATGTCTAAATTCAAAGAAAAAAGGGCAAATAATTTTTTTCAGAAAATAAAAAAAATACAATGCTTACCCTTTATTAATCTTATCCAACATAATTCGAACATTAAAAGGAAGTAGTTACCACAAAACAAAACAAAATCATAAATATCGAACAATAATGGCATGTGTAATAAAGAAATGTCACAGTAACGAAAGAATATTTGCTCACTTTTTCGAGAATGCATTAATTATCCCTATATCAACACAAAGTTCTTTCGTATTAAATAACATTAACTTCTTATTGATCAAGACCTTTCGCTGCTTATCTAATTATGAGATATAAGATCAAGATATTTCTTATCAATGTATACTTACCAATCAAGCCTTCGTGCCATGAAACGGCATAACAAATTTAATCGTCGAGATCATTTACAAAATCACGATATTATTTAAAATCAGATCAAAAGAGTTTAAAAAAACGTCACACACTCACTCAACCAGCATCGCATATTTACAAAACAAATTTACGAAAAGTAGAAACTGAAGTACATATAAGAGAGCAAATTAAACTGTTGCCAAACATTGCATTGTTTCATTTTTCATTATTATTGAAATAAAAGTTTGATTATATTTCATTGTATTAAAATAGAAGAGAGAAAAAGAAATATACCTACTAGAATCATCCAGAAAAAAATTCAAGAACATGTATGAGGGTATGCCCTCGCTTTTCCAAGTACATATGCATCTGGGGCCGTAACTCCTAAAGACTCCGTAATTCTATTGAGAGAAAAAAAATTATGATGCTTTTAAATTGCACCAAATAATTACGAAACAAATATTCATTATACATAGATAATTAATGCTTTCCAGAAAATTTTTAATTTTAATCCAATACTTGAGATTGAATAGTACCAACAACAATTCTAATCAGAGTCTGATTCAATCCCGGCTCTAATTTAATTTTACATTTAATTCTATGTTCACCACTGACGGTTTTGACAAGAATAAAAAACAATAATTATACAATAAAGGAATACTCCCTACGATATACTGGGTTGTATGAGGAATATAATTTTTGACAGTCAAAATCGCTCTCTAATTAATGAAAATTAAAATAGAAATATTCCTTTCTCATTTGTTTTAAATATTTTTTTAACTATTTGTCATAGTGAAACAATGTTTTTTATACTTTTTATAACAAAATATTTTATAAAAATACTAGCCGTTACCCAACCGCTTCGCTGGGTATTTCATGATGTTTTATAAATATACACTGTTTATAAATCTATATAAGTTATTAATATCTAAGTCCTAGCATTAGGAATTCGATTGTATTGAAAAATATACTTATACTTGTAACTGTCTCCTCGTAATAAAAAAAAGCAGAACTCATCTAATTTGTATTTTATAAAAATCTCTAAAATTGAAGCATAGAATGATGTTCGCACTTTCGTAACCCAATAACCAAGTGGATTCCGCAAAACCAATTTTCGGTGGATCTTTACTCTGTAAAATGAAAATGCAAGCCACGTTTCAAGTCTAAATCTAACAGGGAAAAAATGAAGTTTTTACTATTAATACCCCCCGTAATTCCGTTGAGAGTCGTTTTCCAAAATTTCCATTCTTGGCGGATTTTAATTCAACAAAAGGAAAACGCAAACCAAATTTCATTATTATAGTCCTTGTAGTTCGAAAAAAGGAATTCTTTTGTCAGCACGCCCCAGTAACCCCCTGCTCCCCCAAGAGTTGATTTCCGTAAAATGTATTCATAGTGGATCCCTATTCAAGAAAAGAAACATGCTTAACAAATTTCAAGTATGTGGGTCTAACATTTCAAAAACAGGAATTTTTTTTCTATAACTCCTCTTGACCCCTTGCAACTCTCCTTAGGGGTCGATTTTCGTTTTACTCTTTGTTAGAGGAACTCTATTCCATGAAAGGAACATGCCTACCAATTTTCAAGCAGGTAGATCTAATAGTTTAAAAACGGAAATATTTATCGATTACGCCTCTTAATCTCCCGAAATGAAACTTGGTGGTTGATATTCGCGAAACTCATTTTGTAGCGATTCTATACTCTACAAAAAAAATCTGCTTACCAAATTTCAAGACTGTACGTCTAATAGTTTAAAAATAGGGATAATAATCTATAACGTTGAACCGTTATAAAAAAACTGGTTTTTTTTTTAAGTCCTTTTACATTCTAAAAAATAACCGTCTAAATCGAAAGCTAGATTGTAGGCAGGGCCGCCGCGTGGGGGTGGCAAAATTGTTCACCGCACAAGGGCGCCTGTCCAGGGGCGCCAAAATTTAAGGTATTTATAGTTTTTTTTTAAATTTAAAGTTACTCAAATAAAAGTTGTTAATTATACACTTGAATTTTTGCTTGTTTCATACTTTCTAAGCAATAAAATGAGATTTTATTTCAATTCTAATTTTATTTTACTTTTGTTTTCGTTTTCGCGGGTCGTTTTCATTTGTGTAAAACAAAATTTGTTTGCCGATACGAACAATTAAAGCACGTTCTAATGATTATAGCTCTTTTTCATTAAAAGTTTATAATTATTATGCACCTGAGATTTTCAATATTTCAATCGCTTATAATTATTGCTTTTTAGTAATTTGTATTAACATTGGTTTCATTTACTTAAATATTTTGAGTCAACAGAAAGAAGAAAAATTTCACTCTAAATTCTCCGCAGAAAAATAAAATTGGTTTCAAATTTTCAGTTAAATGAGTTGTTTTCATCTGAATCTTTATTTAGTTGCAAATGACATAAATGGGCTTTCGACTTTCAATAGTATATTAAGAGAAAATCATATCATAAATTTTGTATATGAAATAAATATTAAACTTTTTTATTTAGTGCAATAAACATTTTTTTAGAAACATGTTCTTAAAAAAAAAAAAATTTATGGAGCACAAAATAGAAAAAGGAAATTGCAACGAGAGGAAGCTAATCAAAAACTGGCGGGATCTTTAAATAAATAACTCAGAAATACAATAGAATTAGAAGGACAAGCAATTAAACCAGGGCCATTAACATCAGCATCTGGTTTAAAATTTCACAATTAAAATTTATCTCAAAATGTAAATTCATCAGAATGTGATCAAGATGAAGCTACGATTGAACCAATAGAAAACTTAGATATTGGTATAGAAAATTCACCCGGTAATAACGTAATATCTCAAAACGAAGATTTTGGCTTTGAATTAAACGATCCAGCTACCTAGCCTGATACAACTTCTGTAAAAATAAGAGATTATTTAATTGAAAATGGCTCTTGCCGCTTGATAACCAAATATTTTTTGAGAGATAATTCAGGCAGAAAGTTTTCAAAATCGTTCTATTATAGATCATTACCGGGAATGGAGAAAAATATTTAGAAATTACTTAGTATATTCAAATTCTTGAAACGCAGTTTTTTGCTCTCTCTCTCTTCTCATGTGAACTATTCAGTGAGAAGCATTTTTTTTTATTGAGAACATTTTTTAAAGCTCGTGCACCACACAATGTATCCCACGGTGGCTTACAACACAAACATCCATGCCTATTCCGAGATTCAAACTCAGTCCCTACGGCACAGCACTCAGCGTCACTAACCACTATACTGGATGGGCGGCTGATTGGGTACATTTTTAAACCACATTTTGAAAACACATGAAAGCAGTGCAGCTCAACTTAAACATAGTTCAAAATGCAGCAAATTCAAAATGTCTTTGCGTAATTTAGGTACCATTGATGCATTGGTGCTAATATGAGAGGAAAACGCAAAGGATTGCAACAAAAAATCACCGAAAATAACTCGAGGGGGGGGGCACTCTATATCCCCTGCTCTGCCCATTCTCTAAATTTAGTTGTAAATTATGCAGCTAAAATTTCCTTCGAAACAGTTAATTTTTTCGGAGTAGTGCAGGAGCTTTACAACTACATTTCTTCACCCTTAAAATGTTGGTCTATTTTGCAACATTATGTTGAAAATTTGACTTGAAAGCCACTCTCCAACACCAGATAGGAATGTAGAGTTCAAACTTTAAAACCGTTGAAAAACGGTTTGAAGGGAATTTTGAGAGCGTTGATAAATATTCAAGAAGATCAAATAAGAGACATGGAATCAAGAATTCAAGTAAAAAAATTTGATTCAGAAGGTTTCCTCGTTTAAATTCCTTTGTTTCATTAACTCTGACACGATATTTTAAATTTAGTAAATGTGGTAAATGAAATAATGCAAAATTCTAAATGTTATTTACAAATCGTGACTGAAAATTTACAAAATCTTATATCAGCTAAATTATCGTAGATCAAATAAAGCGTATGAACATGCAATTGCCAAATCAAGTATCGTTGCTGACAATTTGGGGATGGATACTGATTTTCCACAAAGTCGAGAAATGGTTTAAAAAGAAACTATTTCATGATGAACAAACCGACGAACCAATCAGCAACCCAAGACACAAATTTAAGGTTGAATTTTACAATATAATATTAGACTCTTCTATTTCTTCAATTACTGAAATATTCAGTCAATTAAAAGACCATTACAATTGTTCAAGGTATGTACCTAATTTTTTAAAAAAAAACTGGAATGACAATGAAATTTTAAAACATTGTAAAGAATTAGAACAAAAATTAACGGACACTAAAAATTTTAATGAAAAGGACATTGATAAATTAAAGTTGTTCAAAGAAATAAAATCTTTGCGATGTTTTACCAAAAAGGATGTCACCTATTGATGTTTTAAATTATATTTATGAAAACAATCTTACCGATACATTTCCAAATATTGCAATAGCTTTACGGATTTCTTTCACCCTGCCAGTTTCGATGGCTAATGGAGAACAAAGTTTTTCAAAACTTAAAGTTATAAAAAACTACGGGCGATCTACCATGGCACAGGAGAGATTATCAGACCTGTCAATTATATCCATAGAGAGCATAATTTTGGATAAACTAAATATAACGGAACTGATACGAGCGTTTGTAGCGGCTAAAACTAGAAGAATCAATGTTTGAATATATTTTTTAATTTTATATTTTACTTAAAAAATGTTTTATCATTGTATTGTTTTTAAAATTTATGAAATATTAAAAAAAAAACAAGATAATCGTGTTTTAATATTATAATTCTGAAGCTTTTCAGTTCGAAAGTCAAAGTCAAATTTTGAATACTATAAAAGAGTATTTCACATATAATTTCAAGCTCTTTATAAGAGTGCAACAGAACCCCGTAAAGGGGCGCGAAATTTCAATTTGAACAAGGGCGCCTTATACCTACGCGGTGGCCCTGATTGTAGGAGGAACGGATGACAACCTTCGCGCATAAATTTTGAGGGTAAAGTCATGAATTGACCCAGGGGCGGCTCTAGGGCCGGACAAACCGGACCCATGTCCGGGGCGGCAAATTTTAGGTGCGGCATTTTGACCGAATTTTCAAAATACTTTTTTCTATTATGAAAAATTTGGTATGGAAATGTTTTCTAAAATATTATTCATACTTTCGAGAAACCTAGTGTTTTTAGACTATTAATATACACTCATGGACAAAATAAATTAAATGTAAAAAAACTTTTTTAAGAACAAGCTTTTATTTAAACGCGCTAAAAAGAATAAAATTAACTTTTCCTTTAAAACTTTTTTACTATACTTATAGTCATTACCATTTATATGATATAAAGCTTGTCGCAATATTTAAGTATCATTTACTTAGTTTGAATTTTTAAAAACCAAAATCAATAGGCAAGTTATTATTACTTGTTTTCTACAAGTTATTCGCGACAGCTTTTATATCATATAAATTTGTGTAATGACGTTATAAGTTGATAGTAAAAAAAGTTTAAAGGAAAGTTTATTTTATTCTTTTTAGCGCGTTTAAATAAAAGCTTGTTCTTAAAAAAGTTTTTTTACATTTAATTTATTTTTACTTTTTAGTTATCGCTGGACAGGTTTCTCAGCCTGTTCAACTCATTGAACGCTGGTTCGCCATCCCTGGTTTAGCTGAATTAATTCTCGCAAAATGGTATTAGACTAAAAACACAGATTTTTTAAATCCGTAATTTTTAAGCAATTTTTTCAATCTTCGTGCAGATTTTGGGTAACATTGTTCTACACACGAAAAAAAAAGGTTTAGTGAGATTATCTTCATAAATGACAAAGTTGTTAAATGTTTAATTAAAATTTTGACTATTTTTGAAAAACTTAAAGAATATATTATTTATTTGAAATATTTTGAAGATAAGGGATATATTTCTCTAACATATTAGAAGAAAATTTTAGTTGTTTATTAAAAAACTTCAAAAGGCATTTAAATATTTGTATTAATCAATAAAATGCTTAAGACTCAAAACGCATTTTGTAATCAAAAAAAGAAAGTTTTATCAAATAATGATAATTTTTTGCTGCACATTGAATATCTTCTACGTATGAATCTATTTTTTTTTAATTGCTCAGATCATCTTTAGAAACTTGATTTTGAAAAAATCAATAATTAAATTCAAATAAAATTAACAGATTCTATTTGTAATTAAATTTAAGGACACATGTCGTAGTGTGTGTTTAGATTACTGGTGATAAATGAGGTATATTTAAATTACTTGTAGGCTTAAAATTAGAAAATTTCTTTAAAAAATTCCTTCATTTTATTATAAAATTATTTTTTTTAATCGAAAATATATTGCATTTCTAGATAATATTTTTCTCTTATTGTTTTTTTAGCGGATTCCTTTTGATGGGTAAGATACATAAAAAAATGATCTTTCCGATTCTGTAATTATTTTTTGTCTGAGTTTCATAGATTAAAGTTAGATAAATTATTTAAAGAATTTCTTCAATACTCCCTCTCAGTTTAACTTGGCAGCGTTGAGAAAGGTATACAATGTACCAATCTACTTGAAAAATAACTCTACTTTTTTGTTTTGAATTTAAATCCAAGAAAATAGATAGAAATTTGTAAAAATATTGCATACGTTGTAGAAATTAGATTATTTTTACGTTGTAGAAATGTAATTATTCTTTAGACAAATTTAATTAATACTGTCAATAGCGCAACGTTATGAAATTCCAGTTTGGCTGAAAACCGATTTTCGACGCCAACTTTTGTCATTGTTGTAACAATAAAACTATTACAACAATGCAGATATATCCAAGTTGGTGCCCAAAACTAGTTTAAAGTTTTTAATTAATATCTTTTTAATTAATTGCAATATCGGAATATAAATGGTCAAAACATGCATTGTCATCCAAACTAAACGTGTATACAAAATTTCAGCTCAATGGGAGGAAGATATCAGCTTCAAATTGAGTTGCAAGATTCGCAAAATTACATACCAACAAAATTACATACATACATACATACATACATACATACATACATACATACATACATACATACATACATACATACATACATACATTACATAAACATACATACATATACATACATACATACATACATACATACATACATACATATACATAATTAATCATAAAAAGCTTTTAAAAATTAGTGCACCAAGAAATAAAAGCGGGATTGTAAGGAAACTTGACATGAAGGTACATGTGGGGAGGATATGCAAATGATTAGAAATGCAGCGTGATTGCGCATTACGTATAGCCGGTAGAGGGCGTTTAACGTCGTTCTCTGTGGAGTATAAAACAGGTAACCAAAGCTTGTTTGAGTGTGCTGAAGCGTTTACAAAGGAGGCACTGAGGTAGACTGGCCATTACACCGTTTTCAAAGACAATATGAGCAGCTGTCGCAGTTTGAGAGAGGGAGAATCATCGGCATGATGGAAGCTGGGTGGTCAGCTAGGTGAGTAGCTGGTCAATTAGGCAACTCTGATTGCGTTGTAAGGAGGTGCTGAGACCAGTGGATCCGAGAGATGTCATTTAAACGAAGACCAGGCTCAGGACGCCTTCGACAGACCAGTCGTCGAGAAGACCACCACATCGTAAGAAAAGCACGCGTACTTCCAACTGCTTCATTGGCCGCCATCCAGGCACAGGTAGCACCTTCACTAGGGGCCCATGTGTCTTCTCGAACCATACGAAGGCGCCTGGCTAAAGGACATTTGGGATCACGGCGCCCATTACGTGTGCTGCCCTTGACGCCCACCCATCGACGCCTCCGTTTGGAGTGGTGCCGCGCACGAAGAAACTGGAACCAGTTCGGAATGGAACCAGGTCGTCTTTAGCGACGAATCCAGATTCAATCTCAAAAGTGATGACAATCGTGTTCATGTATGGAGACCCCGTGGTGAACACCTCAATCTTGCCTTTGCTTTACAGCGACACACCGCTTCCACAGCTGGTGTGATGGTATGGGGTGCCATTGCCTACAATACACGGTCACCCCTAGTATTGATCCGTGGCACCATGACAGCCTAGAGGCATGTCCATGACATCCTGCAACCACATGTGTTGCCACTCATGCAACGGCTCCCAAGAGCCATTTTTCAACAAGACAATGCTCGGCCTCACAGGACAAGGGTGTCACAAGATTGTCTCCGCATTTACTACCCTTCCTTGGCCTGCCCAATCCCCAGATTTGTCTCCAATTGAACATGTCTGGGATCATTTGGGACGGCGAGTTGGGTATCCTACGAGTTTGAACGAACTAGAGGCAAGGGTACTGCAATTATGGAACGAAATGTCTCAAGACATCATACAGAACTTCTATGCCTCAATGCCCGATCGTATCGCATCGTGCACTGGAGGTAGAGGGGGTTGAACAGGGTATTAAATCCTCTGTTCTTTTGCCTTTTTCTCTGAAATAAATGATCCTTTTTCTTTGATTTTCTAATCATTTACTTATATCAAAGTAGTCACTACGTATGTAAAATTTCGTTTCATTTTGATGACTCCTTGGTGGGCTAATTTTTTTGTCCATGAGTGTATATTAAGACCATTAATGCATATATACATATTAAGTGTGTAATAAATAAAATCGCGTAAGTGAATAACGATTTTAAACAAAAGGATATTATTGAGGTAATAGAAAAGTAGGTTCTTTTAATGTTAATGAAATTATTTTGTATATATGTATCTATAGTTATAGATAAAAGTATATGGATTGTAAAATTTTATTTTTGGATTAAATTGAAATAATATTGTTGAAGCGAAATTTTATTTGTAAGAGAATTTGCGGTTCTAAAAGTGTTACAAAAAAACTGTGGCTCATTTGTCTTGTTAATTGTAAATTTAATTATTATTATTATTATTATTTTTTTGAAATTTTATAATGCCTGAGGGAGGGCATAAAAAACTATCTAGTGCGCAATATAAAAGAAAGAAACTTGAAAAACATGTCCATATTTAAAAAAGGCTGGAAGTTTACTGAACTCCTTACAAGGCACCAGAAAAAAAGGAGAAGGCAGTTATTTAATTAGAATCTGATTTAGACTTTTATGATGCGTAAGTTACAGATGAAATAAATAGAACTATAGTGGCACTCTCTGATCTTGTAGAAACTCCTCCTAGAAAATCCAAATATCACGACAATTTAGCAATGATATTTAATTCAGATCCAGGAACCTGGCCAGTTATTCTATCAGATGCCGGTAGATGTTTGGTAAAAGGACCCCTCAGATATTGACAGAGCATGACTTTTCTTATGACGACACCGGTCGAAGATTTAGCTCACAACATTATACAAGAATTTTAAAGAACGGGGAAAAGGTTATGTGTAAATTGTTAGTCTATTCTATTACAAAAAACTGTGTATATTGTTTTTCTTCAAACTTTTTGGCTATGTTAATTAGTTTCCTTTCCACAGAAGGTTTTAAAAGTCGGAAGCACCTCGTTGAAACCCTAAATGAACATAGAATATCAAAAAACCATAGTCAGAACCAAAAGTTTGGGATTGAATTTAGTCAGCGATTACAAAGCTCTAAAACAATTGACAGTGACTCGCAAAGATTTATTAATGTGGAGACTAATTATTGGTGCGAGGTGCTTCTACGCATTGTATTGTAGCAATATTAAAAATGATTGCTCAAAATTGTTTAGCTCTTCTGGCAAAGAGTAACAATCTTGGCAATTCCTACAATGATAATTTTTTACAAATAATTTGATCCAATAATGGAGGAGCATGTCCGAAGATTCCTAAAAAAGGAAGAAGTTAAAATACACTATCTAGGGGAAAATATTCAGAACGAGATAATCTCTCTTTTATATGAGAATATCAAATTATACATTGTTCATAAAATTAAACGAGCTAAGTATTAATTGATAATTTTAAATTGTGCCGCTGATGCCAGCAAGATCGAACAAATGACATTTATGGTAAGGTATACATGTATTGAGAAATCTAAGTCTAACGAAGTTATCGTTAAAACTAATGCTAGTTTTTTTTTTTTTTTTTTTTTTTTGGTTTCCTTCCAGTTGAAAGATTAACTGGAAGAGAACTTTCAAATTTAATAGTTGAGAAACTTTAAAAAATTAGGGCAAAATTTGCTAGATATGCGGAGGCAGGCCTACAATAACGGAGCGAATATGAAAGGCAAGAAATCAGGGGATCAATTTAAAATAAGAACGTTAAATCCGCGAACAATCTAAGTGCCATGTAGTAGCTTCTCTTTAAATTAAGTCGTTAATGACATGACAAAAGCATCTTTAGAAGCCTGTACTTTTTTAATATAGTCCCCCCCCAAATGTTTTTCCCCATCAACTTTTCGTTGGGTTATATTTAAAATGTATAAATGGCATAAAATTTTAAAGCCACTTAATACAAATTAGCTGGGATATCTGAATAGAGGCTATTAAATCCTTATCAATTGGGAGGTTTTTATGATGCTTAGTTTTTTTTATGCTGAACTTGACAACTCTATAAGGGATGAGACCTCTGGATTATTAAATTCTACTTAACTATTCAAGCTCCTATGGCCATCATTATTTGATATAAAATATTTAATTGCATTATAATCCTAGCAAACTACTGCAAACAAAATATTACGATCTACCATCTACTATGGAACTCTCAAGAAATTGTAAAGATTTTTTTAAGGATCTTCGATCGCGGTTGTGACTTTTGATAAAATGCACTGTGATACAAAAGAACTGGCCGTCGAGATTGATATCTCTGCTAAGTTAAAGGTGACGCAGCCACGTCACAGAGTTCGACGAAAAAATGTGAATTTTAATTATGAAGCACAAGATGATCCGATGGAATATCCTAAATTAAAATTCAAGATACAGTTTTATTTTTTTTACATTGGACGAAGCAATTAATGCCTTGGAATGCAGATTTAATTTACTGAGTACTGACAGTAATTGTTTTCAATTTTTGTACAATATATATGATTTAAGAGATACCCTTAAGACTTTAATTAATTAAAAATTGTAAAATTTTTTAGAAATGATGTTGATCGACGGAGAATCATTGGATGTAAACGCGCTTGATTGAGCAGATGAAATAATGTCAGTTTCAGCTTTAGCAGACAAAAAAGAAAGCCCAGTTGAAGTTTTAAAATTTATTTGCTTTAGAATTTGCTCCAAATCTTGCTATTGCATTTATTTTACTTTCTTTGCTAATAAGTTTGGCAAGTGTAGATATTAGTTTCTCAAAATTGAAATTAATAAAAAAATCTCTTACAGTTCACAAATTCTAAAGATAGATTAAATGGCTTAGATACATTAGCTATCGAATATGAAATAGCTGAACAAATTGATCAGAAAGTTTCAGAATTAAAATTCAGAAGAAAAAAACAGTGGTAATTTTTATGTTTTAGTTTTTATCTCTTGTAGAGAAATTTTGAATATATATATTTTTTATTTTACTTTAGGGAGAGGAGTGGCATTTTTCATTTCTGTCCGGGGCGGCAAAATTGCTAGAGCCGGCCCTGATTGACCTAAAAGAAATCAGTCCTCCAGAAACCTCAAACGGGTCCACTCCTGATTTTTTATGACTGCAGGTGCAATTTCTGTCTTCAACCGGAGCACTCAGAAACTAATAGATGAAGTTATTATTTCAGCTATAATCAAACAATAAAGAATACTGTATGGTATGGTTTTTGAAAAGGGGTGGTTAAGAAACTCCACACTGCAGTTTTGAACTGAAAAGGTAGAGACATATCTGAGACATTCACGAGAATGATCCTGCTCAAATTTTGAACATTGCCATAATTGTCTATAAACATATATTTAGTTTGATTGGCAGTGTAACTTCAATAATAATTTGTAATGCAACAAGCACTATTAATTTGCTTTTTGTAAAATTTTAATTGTAATTTTTAATACTAATGTTATAAATAATACAGGTGTAAATAAACATTGTGGTATCTATTCAGTTAAAGCTACCTATCCGCAATCAGAGCAACTTTTTCAAAATAGTATGAAAGAGTGAGATATGTTAGGACGTCCTTTTTTCTTTCCTGTGTGTGAACATGGGTTTTTTTCCCCCATTCGTAGTATTCTTAAGGGTGTTTTTTTTGTACCATTGATACATCGATAGTCATTGATTTTTATCATTATAAGCATATAACTTCAATGTTTATCTAACTGCAATTAATTAATTATTATATTAAACCAATGAAGGTTCTGAGCAGCACCTTCATTAAACTGAAAAATAGTTATGTAGTCAAATAACAGCAAAGTTTGTAGTTCTACAAAGTTTTGTTTCTTGCAAATTACACTGGCATTTTACACTCTGTCATGTGTACACTATTTAAGAGAAGTTTTGGAAGCTCAACATCATATAACTTAATTTAATTATTTATATTTTATATAAGAGTTAATTGTGTGCATGTCTTATTCAGGGACGTCTTATGTCATGGGCCAGGGCCCAGAACCTTTGTCACAATGGGGGCCTCGTCTCGTTCTCAACTCAACCTTAATAAGATCATAATTCGAATAATTTCAACAATCAAATGTTATTTCCGGTTGTATTATCCAAAAAACTGGGAATTTTGGATGATAGGTCAACTGACTACCTGTGATGACCGTCGTTCACGTACAGGCTTAGGCCTACCACCCTACACCATCATTACTCAATCGGTCGGGCCGGTTTGTGCGATTGTAAGTCATGCACATTTATTTGTGTTTCCGGTTATTTCTTGCACTAGTATTTGACAACGTTTGCTATGTACTGTTTTCTTTTAAGGGTCATAAGTGGGGCCTGCATTTGTGTAGGGACCCAGGATTTACTTTTGTCTAGGGGCTTCAAGTAGTCTTAAGCCGTCCCAGATTTTACTCAGTATTTTTAACCACTGAAATTACACCAGCTTCTTGTTTCTGGTGGACATCGACCTTGTATAAGTCGTTTTTTATTTGAACAGAGTGATAAAAGACTATAATAGTTTCACTTTGCATGCTTGTTAAATTGTTTATTTTTTACTATGATTTTCATAATAATTCTACACGGTATCGATTTAACCTCTTTTCGGGCCCTGGGTGCAGAAGATCTACAAGCCCCTTTGACACTGGCGGATCTAAATTAATAACCATAGAATCTGGTTAAGTTCAGCTTATCCGGGCCCCTGGGCGCCCGCCCCAAACGCCCAATGGATAAACCGGCACTGATTCTACAGTTTGCCAGTGAAATTATTTGCTGTTCTTAAAAATGCAATTTTCAGTAAATTCCGATTTCAAAATCATATTTCTGGTTCACTTTTTTGCGGTCGGGGATATTTCTTTAATTTCTGCATTTTTATTTTCGTTTCACGTAAATTAAAAAGAAAACTGTTTTGAAAAAAAAAATGTCTAAAATAAAATATTTTTAAAGGAAAAAGAATTGTTCGTGAGAATTGAAATATTGCGGTTTATACATAAGCAGCCATCTTAAGATGACAATAAAGCACCAAAAAAAAAAAAAAAAAAAAGGAATAAAGCAACCGTATATGCTCTGCCCGTACCCTTAGATACATTAAAACATTTTTAGTTAATGATATTCTTATGTGAAATGGAATTAATTCCATTTACTAATTAATGATAATAAAAAGCGTCGCTTTTCATGTTTTTTTATATTTTTTAAGTTGAATTAGAATGAAATATTGTTTTTTTATGTGTTTTAATTCAAAACTAAAGAAAAATTTTTATAAAGATAGATTTGAAGTAACATATCTCATTTTTTTCATGATTTTTAATGACTGAGTTTATTTTATTTGAAGTACCAAGAATGTCCAGCAAAAGGAAATACCTTAAGCTAAAGTTATAGCAATTAAAAAGTCAAGGGAAAATATTCTTTTAGAGTGCAAAAACGTAAGCTATTCAGATGCCGGAAAGGCGGAAAAAATTATTATAATATAAATTTTCCGTTTCATGATAGCAACGATACTAAGAACAAAGAGCAAAAAATTGAGATGCTATGAGGTTCTGAACCTATGAAGTTTCATGAAATAAAGAAACTGTGTTGTTTATTTGAATGAAGCATTTCCTTCAAAAAATACATTCATAAACATTCATACATAGCAAGTAAAAGCTAGAAGTTTGTAACAGGCTATTTTTTTTAAAATGGTATGTACAATAAACCAATTAAAATGTAGAGTATTTTTTAATCGACTTTATGTGGAAAAGGACAGCCTGTGTGCTTTAAATACTAGTAAATTATAAAAGCAATAAAGGATAGAAAAAATTTTAAAAACTGCTTCTGGTAAATTTATATTCGGCACTCACACGATTAGTAGGAAAAAAAATGGGATTGCTGAAAAATGCATTCGTATAAAAATGAAAAGAATAAAAAAAAAAAAAAAGAAGAAGAAAGTTGTGTGGTTAGAAAAGTCCTAAATAAATACTATAAATTATGTATACATATGAAAAATACTAAATTAAAAAGAAAAAAGAAAATTATAGAAAAAAGGAAGTTTTTTTTTAAAGTACCTTCCATAAAATAATTGTAAATGTACCGAGAGTTTTTCTTAGAGACATTTACAGTAAACAATCATATTACAATTTTACTTCACGTTCTTCAGCACATTGTTGTACATTACTTGTAAATATAAGTTTCATTTCGCAGCGAATAACTTTATTTCGAATTGAATTACATAGATGTATAGTAATGGATGAAATTCACACATATCTTATGTGTACTTCAATACAGTTGAAATAGTGATTCTTTGATAATCATTACAACTGTAAATGTTTTGATTTTGGATTGCTCTAAAAGTTTGCAAAAGTATAGGATTTACCATTCCATTGCGAATGCACATTTCTCTGCCACTAACGACCTTTTTTAATACATACACACACGTCTATGGGAGGGGACGTGGGATGAAACAAGATTACATCTTCAAAAAGATTCGCTTTCTATAAAAAAACAAATCTTGTGCTCATTTTTCTTATTATAGATTGTGGCATTTCTGTTTTTTTTTTTCATTACTTAATGAATAAAGAACTTGGATTATATATATTTTTAAAGGTTAGTTAATTTTTATGAATATTTGATCTTTTTCTCAAAAATTGTGCTATTTTATATTTTGGTTTTGCAACTAGTATTATTTGACGATTCCCTTTTACAGTCAAGGAATTCAGTAATATATATTTTAATAAATGTGAAGTTAACTGTGTGCTTATTTTTCATGATAGAACTCCACAATTTTAAATGACTGAATGTTGTTTTATTTATTATCTCCCTAACTGGCTAAAATTAACCCATTGATCAACTTTTGATAATTTGGCTAAAAAATATTGTGCAATTATAACTTTTCAAAATGCAGTGTTAGCTAATTAGCTTCAGTTACAATTATTTACAGAGCACCATAAGCGTTTAGGAACTGGTTTCGCATGAAGTACAACCTATAACATCACGAATTTGTTGCTATATCTTGGTGTAAAAACTTCATTTGCATAATAAAAATAGATTATATAAATACAGTGTTGCGGATGTTGACAAAAAAGAAAAAAATTTGGATATGAACAATTTCCGTTAAAGTCTAAATAAAGTTCTATTTTCTGCAAATTAAAATTATTTAAAAGCTTATTCCAATATCTGTTTTTAAATATATTTATAAAGGCCAATTTCCCCTTCAAAAATAGTCTTGTATTATTTGCGACTCACAGTTATATCAATAATACTTTAAGAGATTCTGTTACTAATAAGAAAAATTACAATTATACATATATTTTTTTTACTGTTAGAAGAATAGTGTTAATCGTTTCTAGAAACTTTTCTCGGAACATGCCTGGAGATTTTCAATAAAACTGAAGCTTGTAAAGTTGCCAACTTTTAAGTAAGTCAACTTTCAACGTTGAAAGCGCAGAAGAAATTCTCTTAAAGGAAGATCAAACATTCCAAGGGCAACTGCATGCTTGTACGGTGAGCGTTCAAGACAATCCACATTTTAGATCAAACATTGCTTATCTACTTTTCGATACTAAGATCTGTTACGAGCAAAAGTTTACCGAGACCTATTAGAAAGGCACGAAATAGTCCTAAAGGCACATCTGTTCCAGATGGTTCATGAGAAATGGCCTTAGGATAGCCATTGAAATTAGAACAATTAGGCCAATTAGGCAAACAATTTCCCCAAAACTCCTTAACAACGAAGATAATTTTGATAATTTTTCTATTCAAGCAATAGGAAATAAATATTAATACCCTCCCCCCTTATACCCAAAAACCAGATACATTTTACTTTAAATTAATTTATTTGCACTCGCATCAAATTCATCATTTTTCCATAGTCAAATTTAAGCAATCTTTAATGTACCTGCTAATCATATTGTTCCCTCTCGCCGCACGGTGAAAGTAACTTTCAACTCCCGTCACGGTTTAAGCTATCCATATGGTGGACATAACCATTGATATAACTATCCAACCAATACGAATGCTCTCTTTCACCTTGTTGCGAGACAGAAACTTTCGTGCTACGAAATTATTTGCTATGTCATAATACGCAAATACCCTATTAGACAGGCATCTACACCCACACTCCTAAAACGAATCAACCTTATTAAATTTACTCTTATATACCAAGTTTACTCTACACTCTTGATTTTTACATTTTCTGTTTTAAACATTTTATGTAATGTTTTCAGCTTAACTTTTTTAATGCAGCTTACTTATTTTTACGTAGATGGATCCAAAAAAAAATGGTTACTAGTCTGATAAAAAATATTTATTATTAATAGACAGAACATACAAAAGGGAGTTAAGCCTATTACGTGCCTATCACATTTCGGCATAATCACCAAGTCTATTTAGGCCTTTATCAGAGCGCAGGATCAACTTGTTTAACCCGTCTTTGAAGAAATCAGGTACCAGTCCATTGAGCCAAGTATCGACGAATGTTTTCACAGAACTGTCTTGGAATATCTTAGCACATCAGAAACGATATGTTGCACGCTACCAAAGCTCAGTGATGAAATTTCACGCAGAGTTACCCGTCAATCATTATAAATAATTTCTTCAATTCATGCTGTGTTGATTTCTGTCGTTGAAGAACTTGGCCGGCAGCTCCCTGTCATATTGTGGTTTTGGACATCCTGTCTGCCTGATTGAAAAGAGTGACAATTTCGTTACATGTTGTCTGCTCATTGCAGATGTGGACACATTCTTTGCCCATAAAAATCGAATCATGGATTGCACTTCAAAACGAGACCAATTTCCTAAGAGTCTTGCCATTTCAATCGTCCTGAACCATCTGGGAACTTTCACTACCTACACCGAAACCAGCTGTATTACAAGTAGCGCCATTTGTCTTCACTCCAGGGAAACAAAATTTCTTCACAATATGTAGTTTTCAAAGCTGCGGCTTGTAACTTTTTTTTTTTGAATCCACCCTTGAAAATTCCTTAAAAAAGTAATTTTTATGAATTTAAATTCATAAAAATGCGCTTCTTAACTTTCACTTGTGTGTAGAGCAAGAAATATGTTGCTATCTCATCTTCCAGATAAGAGATTAGTGCCAGAGAGAGCCAATTATTTAAGAAGGGTGAGCACGAGGAGATATAAAAAAGACTGCATTGTTACCTCGATGTTTTGGGGGTGATCTTACGTACCGTTCCCCTGATCTTCTCATTTCAACATTGCAGTCATCCAGAATGTGTCTGACCACATAACAATAATTGCAGACCAGGCACACGAGCTCAGATGGTAATCTTTAAGTGTACGCAGTATGCTCGCTGCTTGAATACTAACCAGTAACAATCAGAAACGTAAACCTCTGTGATAAAAGTGCACTCCAGGGGTCGGCAACCTACGGCACGCGGAGTGATTTTCCGAGGCACTACTCTTCAAATTTGTCAATTTTTGAGGTGAAGGAAGTGTATACATTTGTAACGGATATTATCTAACAAAGATCTTTAGAATTACAAATAATAATAATAATCTGATAGAGATAACTAAAGATTATCAATGCCATTGCTAGAGAGACTTAATTGTTTGAAGAGAGAAAATCGCGCATGTACTCTGCTTTCCACTTTTGGTTCTACATATCTTAGTAAAAAAAAAAAATCTTTCTTCATGTGTGTTAAAAATATTTCGAGTCCGAAAAGAAATTGTTTTATAACTGAATGCTCAAAATCATGTCAAATTGAAAGTTACAAATTATCCCTCTGATTTTGCGACCTCAATGTAGAGCTGTGCAATCACCAAGTTCACACATTAAAATTTTTATTTACCCTTTTATTTAACTATAGTGAAGGAAAATACTTATATTTTATGTTGTCTATTTCTTATTTTAATAAAGTAAATGTTTAAAAATCCATAATATACAATTTAAATTTTTGTTAAATAAATAGTGAAATTTTATGCTATTTATTTTTATGTCAAGAAATATCTTTAAATGATGCAAATTTTTTTTCTCTAATGGGGCTGCGGATTTGTATTTTTACTTTTGCAGATCCAGTACATTCCCCGGAAAGCTGGTATCGCTTTTTCCTGCGGCACCACATAGGCGATACCAATTGCCGCAAGTGATTTTGACGCCCAGTTTCCTAGCCAGAAGGGACACCTATGCTCTGACAATGCGAAATTAGGAATTTAATTTTGCAGAGAGCAACCAAGCCAAGTGGATTTTTTTTCATGCCACATAATCATACGACATGGCCGCTGCAGATTTTCTGCATCATGAAAATCCATCGATTTGGGCCGGTGTCGAACCCGCAAATTTGGGTGTAGAAGGCCAGCAACAAGCCAACAACGCCACCCAGCCGGCAAAATTAATATGTAAATTATTAATATGCAAAATTAATATGTAATTAAGCTGTGAATCTAAATTATTGACATTATCGCGGCAATTGTTTCAAAAATGTACTACTGTGAGGCACGCTGAATCATATTGGTAGATTGATTTGGCACATCAGAGCTAAAAGGTTGCCGACCCCTGCACTATACCATCGTCTACTGCATTTTCGGTATTAAAGAGGAAGAGTTTTCCATCCCAGCTCGTTCGAATGAGACTATTTGCATCACCAAACCTAACTTCTTGGCGTCTAAGATGACTTTCATACGAGTCAACTT
>BMAO01024485.1:0-109481 GCA_019973975.1 Trichonephila clavata
AAATTTTGAAAATATGTTTAACATTTATTAAGTTTTGTTCGTTAAAAATGAAAAAAAATTAAATTGATAAAATTACAAAACATTTTGAATTGCACAAAAAAATTTTTTTTCGGAATGGCAGCAAAGAAATAAATATTTAGATTTTGTTATAGTTGTTATTAGTCATATTTTAGAACGATAGTCCACAACATAGTAATTTTAAAAAATATTGAAAAACGTATCAAAAATACTCCGATAACTATATATTAGTCAAAACTGCAAGTTTAATATGAAAGTAGAAGGGTTTTCTTCTTAAATTTTTGAAATTTCTTTTGTCGTTTTAATGAACTATGTGATTGGCAAACTGTCCCTGAAAATTTCCTTACAGCTTTACAATATGCGTAGTAGCACATCAAATCACAAAGACTCCAAATATCATTCTGGTGAATGGCAATTCAGATGGCATCCAATATGTGAACAATATGATGGCAACTTGTGAATGTTTCAATATGAATCGCATTAACGAATTGAAGCTTGATGAATTTTATATTCAATGTGTAAAACTACATTCAGATTATAAGCTAATAAATTAATTGGCTAAATTCCCAATGACCTTTTGGTTCAAATCTTTTAAATCATACCATGAAATTTTTTGGGTAAGTTTGTAAATAATTGTCTAAGTTTTTCAAACTTAGACAATTATTTATTCAAGAAAAATTTGCCCTATTTAGTTTTATTTTAATCTGCAACATTTGGAACAGTACTATTATAGAATTCTTAATGGTGCTCTATCAGAAGGTTTACGAAAACTTCTGAAACAGAGCATTACTCTTCTTACTTAAAGGCTACTAACAACACACGAATATTTTCCCTTCCTTCCACTTCCGTTTCTGTTCTTCCAAGTAGTCCTTGGAAGAACAGAAACGAATGTGTAATTTCACTATAAAAAGATGCTATAAAAGCTATAAAAGGACTGTACAGTTTTACGAAGTAATTAAATAGTCCTTAATAAAATAATAATTCTGTAGTCTTTGTTAACATTAAATTATTAGTCCAAAGACGGATCGATTCATAGATTTTACGTGTTACAGGAGCCAAATTAGACTAAGCAGCACCAAACAATGATTTAAAATATAATAAATTTTTGAAAACAGATTCTAAATTAAAGTTAACGTGATAAAAAAGAAATTATGCTGAAAATTTATAATTCGGTGAAATATAATTAAAAAATGCAGTAACGTAAACATTTTCATAATTTTCACATATCGAATAAAGAAATCCATTTATAAAAGTTCATGATATAAAATGAAATCTATGAAAAAATACACTTATGTCCATAAATTAAAGATAATGCAAGTTCAGGCAAGAAAAGCGTCTGAAGCAAAACAAATGTGAACTATTTGTAAAGACTTTTTATTAAACAAATGTTAAAGATGTTCAATATCATTCAGAAAAATTGCGACTTTTGCTCTCTCGACCTATTACCAAGAATAAATGTCAATTAATTGCCTTCCTCCATGGTAATGAGAACGAATATTTTTAAACAGACAGTCTAAGGCAAGATGACGATCCGGAACACGGGGCAGGATGACGAGCTCGTCATCGTGCCCTGAGTTTTGGAATTTATTAAACTAACTAATGTTGTCCATTCTATAAGATCCTGTGAACATTTGGAATACTGTGTGTATGTCGCACGACGTTGCGCTTCCATCTCTTTTGGGACTAAGGGGTGCATCGGATCGGGAAAGATTTCGTTCGAAAGGGGGTGACCAGAAGAAAACATTTTTACCATCCGCTAAGCCCCTCCCCCTAAAGAGGAAGGAATGTAACATTAATTTTTTGCTTTATAGCTACTGGCTTTTACCTGCATCATTTTCTGATTTTTTGCGAGAAAACGGATACTTCCTGGACTTGTTAAAAATAAAAGCTTGTAAAAAGAGCCCCACCAGAAACTGTAGGCAACTGTAGTGATAACGGCTGAAAAAATGAGGGCTCCTTTTTCTCTTTTTTGAAGCCCTTTTATCTTCATGTGAAACCAAGCAAAGAATCTCCTACTCTGTTGATTTTTGACAATCACAAAACTCATATAACTTTGCAGGGTATCTTACATTGCAGAACGAAAAACATCATCATGGTTGGGTTGCCACCGCACACATCACATCGTCTCCAGCCATTTGTTGTATCATTTTTCGATCAGTTAAAAACGTACTATAGCGAAGCATGTGACAACTTTATGGTCATTGATCCAGAACCAATTATCACAGACGAAAATAATGGTTAGATTTTGAGCATCACTTACTACAAATCAGCTACAGTTGGAAATGCAGTTGAAAAGATATGGGATCAAGCCTCATAATCCTCTTGTGTTTATCGAACATGACTATGCTGCTGTAAAAACTACTAACTATGATGCTGTTTGGTGATGAAACCCAGAATAATAGTGCTATTCTACAGACACCGGTAGTAGAAAACCAACACATAAACCCTACATAAATGCTGATTCCGGCGCTGCGCCGATGCACCAAAGAAGCTTGTTAGTGTTTTTTATTTCAAACCATTTCCTAAAACAACATAATGTGAGAAAAAAAGAAAAAGCAAAAAACTGAGCTCTAGCATTCTTACAAGCACACTCATCAAAAAATAGTTAGAACAAAGAGGAAAAGCAGAAGGAAGAACAGGAAGTTTTAAAAAAAAGAGAGAAAAGAAGCTCATGAACCTAAAAAGGGATTTAAAAACTCAAACTGTTCCTGTAGGCCTAAGTCTATAAAATCCTGGCCCAATATTCCAGTTGTATGAACTTCAAAGACGATGTTGCAAATGTCTTGTTTGTGAAGAGGAACCCCCCAACAAAAGAATGGATCCAGTGCTGTAAATGCCAAGAGTATTGGCATGAGGAATGTTCCAATTATAAAAATGGCATTTTTATTAGTGACTATTGTTAGGTACACACAACTAAACACTTCAACAATACTTTACAATGTATTACGCTTAGTTTGATACTTTGTAAGATGTAAAAACACTGCTATCATTTGTTAAACCATGTAACACATTCAAAAGATAAAATATGTTCAACCTTTTTCAGAGTCACCATCTTGCGCCAAGGCCAAAGTCATCTTGCCCCAATATTGGGCAAGATGACGATTTGTTAAGGTTATGAGGGGAAAAATATCATTTACTTCTTTTATTTGAAAAATAAAATGGTATTATATTTTAATACTACAAAGGAATACTCTAACAGTTCATGTAAAATTGATTTTACTACCCTTAAAAATAAATTAATAAACAACAACAAAATTGTAAACGTCGTCATCTTGCCCCGGTCTCCCCTATACTATAAATGTTGATGGCTGCGGGAACGAAAATTCTACTAGAAATGTCGAGTTAATAACCGTGTATATTATCTTCAATCACAATTTCAAAGCCAACGTAATCCTCTCATTTCAAAACATCCATGTATAATGCACAATCATCACTACTCTGTCCAATGGTAAGCAAAGGTTCGTTGTAGTCAAAGCTTTATGTCTTAAGTTCCTTCTTCATGCAATTAAAGTTAAATGTACAGAAAATGGCTCAAAACACCAACATGATTAATATACCATTCATTTTGCCAGTAACTTTAAATATTAAGTAGGACATTGTAAAGAATTTAAAAGTATTACAGTGTGCTTACAATATTTTTAAACGTAAGCTAATATTACAATTTGTTATACACTCAAGTCCATAAATTAAGGATAATGAAGTTCAGGCAAAGAAAGAGACAGAATCAAAACAAATTTGACTTATTTGTAAAGTCTATTTATTAAACAAAAGGTAAAGAGCAAAAAAGATGCTATATGTTTGACATAATTAATAAAAATTGCGATTATTACTTCCTGGAGCAATTTCAAAAAAAAAATTATTCACATAAAACAGTATAACATGGTTAGTATGATGATTAATACGGAGTATGTCTCCCGGAATATGCAATACAGGCCTTACAACGCCTACGCATGCTGAGTATCAAATTATCAGTCTGATCTTGGGGAATATTACACCACTCATCAAGCAATGCCCTCCGAAGTTCCGGTAGACAGATGGGAGGGGGTTGACGAGCTGCAATTCGTCGGCCAAGCATATCCCACACATGCCCTATTGGATTCAAGTCCGGTGAGTATGCTGGCCAAACCATACGGGTGATATCCTCCGATTGAAGGCATTCGTTTACAATGTTTGCACGGTGAGAACGGGCGTTGACATCCATAAACAGAAATTCAGCACCCATGGCATCCCGATACGAACGTACATGTTGTTCCAGAATGACATCCCGATAGATGTGGCCTGTCATCGTTACACTCTGAACATGCAGGTCAGTTCTGGAACCAAGAATAATTCCTTCCCAAACGAGCCATCCTGCACCACCTTAACGGTGTCGTTCAATGGTGTTCTCTTGGTGGTAATGGATACCAGGCGTTCTCCATATGAAAGTCCGGCGAGAATCAGACTGCAAACTAAACCTGGACTCGTCGGAAAACATCACACAAGACCACTGTTGCGGTGTCCACAATGCATGCTCTCTACTCCAGGTTAATCATAGGAGACAGTGAGTTGCGGTAAGGGGGACACATCTGACAGGTCTACGAGCATATAGACCAATGTGCCCTAAGCCTTTGTACATGGTCTGCCTTGAAACTGTCGTACCGGTAGCTGAAGAGAGCTGACGAGATAGGTCTGATGCTGTGCTCCTTCTGTTTCTTTTGGCAGTAACTGCCAAATACCAGTCCTCATTCGGCGTTGTAACTAGGAGGGGGCGACCTGTGCTGTAACATCTACTCACATTACCATCATCTTGGAATCGTTGCCAAAGCCTGGAGATGACACTCTAGGCGATTCCAAGTTCCTCGGATACTTCCAGTTGGGTACGTCCACATTCCAGTCGTCCGATAATTCTACCACGTAAAAAAATCATCCAATTGGTTCCCTTGTTTCATAACTATGCGGTTATTGCACTGTCGTCATTGTGACTTACTATCCGCGCCATCTGGTGGTTTCTTGTAATTCGCATATTCTTCTTCAAGATGTGTGTAATAATTCTACAGGTGAAATTTTTATTTTAGAGTTCAATTTCTGTGTGATTCTGAATTATCCTTAATTTATATGGACATGAGTATACAACATATCTACTTCAAACTGCTTTTCACTGATAGATTTATCAATTCTCTATTAAACAAAAAGGTGTTGACCAAACTTTTATTTTATTTTTTATAGAATTTTTATAATAAGGGATTTGTGGGCTGTTCCAATGCGTTTTAATTGTAAGCGTTGCTGTACTGTGAAACATCATTTAATTGTTTTAAATAAATCATTTTGTTTCGAATTCTAAAATTTTGTATCATTTTTATTTATATTTTTGTTAGTAACAAAAAACTTAATCTTTAGTTGCAATTTGAAATGCCTTTTTATGTAATTAACTTTACTCATGCATTAAACAGTTTAGTTATCATAGTTAAGGCAACTTACGAAAGTTTCTTGGCAGATTCTGAAAAGTAAATCATCATTATATGCACACGTAATGTTATCTTACCAAAGGTATATTTTAATCATTTTTTGTACGTCGTTCATTATATCTAAAAGAGAGATAGGAACTCATTAGTATTTTGGGATATTTTAAGCGGTACTTGGGAAAGATGTTAAAGGGAATTACATAAGTGAAATCCATGTTAAAAATAAACTAAAATTACTTGTCTGTTACTAAGGTTTTTAAAACTATGTCATAGCTGAAAAATGTTGGTACGTTATATTTGTCTAATTTTAAAATGTTGATATTTTTATTTTGCACACACAAATATCTATAAAGAGTAAAAGAAATAAGATTTTCTTTTTAGGATTGAAAATGTCATGATAAATTTTACATAAAGGCAAAGCCTAGGTAGGATACTCTTCACAACAACATTTTAATTTGGCATAATAATAAGAATAATTAATTATAAATTGTTATCATAATTTTTTTTCCTAATGTCGTAGCTCTTTTACAAGGTATTTTATATGCTTTACTTTCAAACGAATACTATTGTTAACACTTTCCCGTTCCTTCAATAAAAATATTCAGAAATATGTGCATATATTAAAAAACACAATTTTAAACCAATGCATATATTCGAATATTATACAACGATTTAGGTAAAGGTTTATTGTTGGAAGCCGAATTGTCAGTAATTATTGAGATTATTCCTGACATATTTTAGGGAATCAAACTCTAAACTATCTTCCTAAATAACTTTTGCAGCCACTATTTTGTATCAGCCACGTCAGCCTCATAAAAGTAAAATTCCGAAGTCAGACCATAGAAAAATTTCAAGACAAAAAAGAACTATAAACATAATCAGCCAAATATATAAGTTTGTTTAATTTTCAATACATACTAAAAAAGATTAAAATAATCATCCTTTGCTTAATGGCCAATGATTTTTGAAATTTGTCATTAAGCAAAGCTTTTTTTAAATTTTTTTGAATGCTAGTTCGTTTAAAACCAAACAGAAATTCTAAAATGTTTAATTAGTTTAACCCTCCACTAAGCGGGATTCAAAAAGTTCCATACATAGGCGCATGACATCTCTCAGATGCATCACCTCATACTTACGTTTGAAGGTGATTTATTCATTTTATAGGTGATGTTTGACATTACAATTTTTTGACATAAAATAATATTTCGAAAAGAATCAGAAATTTTGGTATTTAAACGGAAAAAAATGTTTATTTATTACTTTCACCACTTCTTATATTTTAAGATGCCTTGATCCGGTCTTGAAAAATCAATGCTCCAGCCACATGGATTTTTCGTATAATACCTTAAAAATTTGTAATAATCTTTTATTGATGTCCTGACAAAAGGGAATAGTACCTTCTTTTCCAAGTACCTGGTGAAGTTTCCCTTGATTTTTTTTGTCCTGAATGTGTGGCGCATTGTATATCAAATATCTCTTCAATCTTGGGTCAAAATAAACGAGAAAATCTTGAGGAAATGAACCGTCTTCACATGTGCTCTTTCAAATGTTAGTGTTCTAGTTTTCCTAGATATGTGGGCTAGGATCTGAGTGATTTATAGTTACTGGCTAGGCGCATGCAGATGTATTTCTACTCGTAGCCAAAAAACTATCATACAGAAGTTACAAAATACTTGCTTTGAATTATTTTGGTAGAAAACGAAAAAATACACTATTTTTCAAGAAAAGAATCAAAATCATATCGAAATAGTATTAAGCGATAAAAACTGACGTTGCTGTGCAAGCTGGCATCTTTCAGATTCAATGGTGGACACGGTAGCCAAGTGGTCAAAGTATCGGATTATAGCTAGCGTGTAATGAGTTCGAGCCCAGTACCACTGAAGACCCGCCATGTAGGGGAAGAATGCACGTTAAATCTGTCGAGATCTCAAAAGTCCTCCCATTGGTGTGGTGTGGTAGTTATGAGAGGAAGTGCCAGCTCAGGTGTCATCCACGTCACTTGATTATGGTTCAAAATTACGCGGTCAGTCACCAAAAGCCCTCGTGTAGCTAAAACAATGCGATGTTAATATTCACTCATTCATTCAGATTTAATGTGCCCTGCCACTCGAAATATGAACTGAATACGAAGTCGAGTGATGAAAGGAAGATAGAGGGAAAAGGGGCGTGTTCCAACCCACTGTGCGGACGCTCCATCGAAGCGATTTTTACTATGCATCTGAGAGATTCGCGCGCCCAATAGAAGGTTAAACAGTATTTGTATTATTGATTAATATATAGGGGGATCGCCTACTTACCGACTTATAGGGTGCGTAGGGTGTACATAGAAAATTTAAAATCATATATTAATGCAGGTTCAAAAGGCCGCAGTTGCGAGTTCTGGTACAAAGAAGCAGATAAAAAAAAGAACAGAAATAATAACTCATTTTTCGGACAGAAAGAACATTATTGAAAGGTGGTACAATAGCAGGTAATCGCAACTACGGCCAGAAATCGTCTGGTAATCTTGACAGTGAAGCTCTCTGGATTTTCTTATGTTCTGAAATGTTCTTGACATGCCACGTATCCTCTCAACACCTACAAATATTCAAGTGTTTCCTTCAATTGAAGGAACAAGCGTCTCGTACATCAAACTCTTTATGTGAACATAGAAGACGTCCACGCACTTTCCAATACCTGTTGCAGTACAAACTCTCAATAAAATGTTTTCTGCTTTCCTCATTGCTCGCAACAACGGCATTTGCAACCGCGCATTCCTTTGTGATTCTGAGTCGTCTCTGTACCACCAACAAACCATACCAGTTTATCAGTCTAGTAATAAATACCTGTTATACAAAACCTGTATATACAAAAGTACCTGTATATACAAAAGAAATGCATAAAATAATGAAGTCCATCTTTCTTAGGAAAAAACATCGCAGCAAAAAAATTTCGTCAAAGAATAAAAGGTCATAATAAGGATCTAAATATTTTCGAATTTTAATTTTATAGCACTGGTTAATGAATCACAATTTTTGGTTTTTTGATTTGTCACTGTTGATTAATCAATTTATTCTCACACAAAATAAATGTAACCACTTTTCCTCAATTTTGTTCTTAGGAGCAGCTTAATTCATTAGGTACAGCAAGAGTACCAACTAATTAGAATATGCAAGCATTTCTCAAACTGTATGGTGAGCCCCTCTAATTGATTATGACAACCCAAAGAGGGGGAGGGGGAGCATATCGAAAAGTTGAAAATGAAATGTTATTTAAAAATATTATTAATTTACTAAAATGAAGCAAAACAAAATGCATTCTGATATAATTAAAAATAAAAAAATGCATTTACACTGATATAATTATAAATGTATTAGTACTGCACAATGTAATTGATCGTTATTTTATCAATACCAAAATAAGAAAAAGTTTAATAATTACCAAAAAACTTTAATACTTTTCTTGATAATTTGTACGGTTCATAATTAAAGTCGTATTGCAGCTTTACGTCAAAGTACATTATTATTGAATTCAATACATTGTTATTGTGTAGACCAGAAGGATAGAGGGTGCGAAAAAAATTATGACCTAAAATTTGGTTGGAAATACGGAAAGTTTCAGAAGCACTGGAATATACTTATTTAATTTGTAACTATTAATAAAATATAATAAAACATTTATTACATCTGTTCACTGAGCTCTGTCCTCCTTAGAATTATTTCACACTTATTTTGCAATACTATTTTGCGTACAATCGTATAAAAAAGTTTTCCTACACTGTTCTACATGTTAGAAAATGCTACAAGAAAGAAAGAAAGCAAGAAAAAATTCTTAAATGCACATATACTGCTTTGTATGATGAATACATGATTGGATTTGTTGAGAATTCGTGGCTATGCAAGTTCTGAAAATAATGCCCACAGCTACCATATCCTGCAGTTAAAACGGCGTTAAAACGGCTTTAACCCGGTTACAAATCGTGTCAAGCTGAGCTGAGATGACAAATATGGGTATTTTATTCCATAGTCTTTCAAGTACACATTCCACATTTCAAGCCCTGCGATGTGATTCTTCTCTCAGTAACTCATAATCAGATGTTTTCGAAGGGGGATCCGAAGATCAAGCTAATCAGAAAAATGGTCAAACATACTCTGTGTCAAAGTAGGTCAGGGCACTGTAAAAACATGTGATCTTACATTTTCTTGTTAAAAGTGAATGACTGAGACGTTACAAATATGGCAAATCCGCCAGCTCAATGATCTCAGAAATGTATTAATGGTTGTTCACATTGCAGGCAATGTGAATTAGAGGTAATCGAATCATAAAAAAGTAGTTGTTCATATCTACACACTAAGTGTAAGGTCTCTAAGAGAGAGTTTCTCAAATTGTGTGGTGCATCCCCTTGGGAGGCGCGATAACTCTACGTGGAGGGCGCGAGCATATGGCAAATAAAAGGTTTAAAAAATATTTTACAGCGGAATGAAGTAAAGCACAATACTTTCTGACATAATGAAAATACACATTTACACTGATATAATTTATATATATATCATCTGGTGATATTATGTAATCAAAATAAAAGCCCCCCACACTTCAAAACGCTTATTAGCTATATCTCTGATCCTAAACCAATAAAAAAAAAACTTTGTTTGATTTGCTGTTATCCCACGATGAGAGATTTTCTTTTATTACGTTTTCGTTTTAAACCTAAACTATACTACTCTTTCAGAGATACAACAGAACCCATAGAAACATTCTTGGAAGGTAAGAAATTCATCACTGCTGTAATTATTGGATTGCTGTACAAGAGCTGTAGAAAGAAAAGGACGACTTAATTCACTTTTCATCAAAAATAAAGAATGTACTTGCTGATCATATATTTGACCTTCAACCCAACTGGTATGGTTAATGCCCTCTCTTTTTCTCTTAGGGAAGTTTTAAATAATGTATTTTTGTTGTGCTTTTTTCCATGTGAAAGAGTTTTATGATTTTTGAAAAGCACAGAGAGCCCTTTGCAGAATTATTTGACCAAGATTTATTTTTATGAGTAACTGAAACACATAAAGCATAATGAAGCACGTTTTGCCCAATTCTTTTCTAGAAATAACATCCATATTTTTATATTTAATAAATACTCTCTTAACCCGAGAGCGGTCGTTTGACGCGCAGAGCCACCCCAGGTTCATGAAGCCGTTGATTTTGGGAAAACTATTTGTTACCAATGACTTGACAGTATCCTCCTATATGACAGTCTTAATGGGAATCTTAAATGCTTTTGCCACATATGTCCCTCTTCTTTGGGAATGCCAAACGTTATTTTACAAATCTTAAAAAACTGGTTTTGATCAATTTCCATGCACGACCACTTTGGCTCCGAAATGTTTTCTATGAAAATGCTACATTTTCCACCTATGAACAAATTAGTGGTTTTGATTCCTGTGTTGTACGACTGATTATCGCTTATAAATGTAAATGAGCGGAATATAAAAAAAGAAATGGGTATCTGTGATCTCTATTGACGGAAATTGAAACTGATCAAGCAAGGGGAAAACCTGATTAAATACTGCATATTAATCGTGATAGATAAAGTAAATTTGAGAAAAGTGATAAACATGAAACGTTTGAGTAGAAAGTAAAAATTTCAAGTTCTATTTTAAAAAAATCATCAAAAAATGATATGAAGCCGCAAGACTAATTGCACATTGTCAAAAAGACACATGTAAGAAAAGGTTCAACAGGATATTTGTCGATCAACAAAGGACAGCAAAACTGCAATAATGTGGACAAAATATGACACATTTGCTTTCGAATTACATTCCTGTAATGTTATCGAAAAGTATCAGTGATTTGTGTTCTTTACTAAGGTCACGCACATTTGAAACATTTCAGTTAAGTTTTATTGGATTTTTTTCTCAAATTATCAAAGAAAAATTGGGAAAAGCCATTGACAAAAGTTAAGTAAGTATACTTTCTCTTAGTTAAGTTATTGACTAGGATTGGAATTTTTATCATGTACAATAAAAATAATTATAAAAAAAAAGGATTGGAATGACTCAGTCACCCCGCGCGACCATTAATGTTAGTAAGATTGCGCGCTTGTTCCTAGTCTAAAACATTTTAAAGTATTTTTTGCTTTAAATATTAAAAACACCACAATTATTCTTTATCGGAACTTTACATTCTTTTTCATTAATTAACATTAATCTTAAATGCTAATTCTGTGAGGCTTAAAATTACACAGTTCGTGTCCAACTATTTATAATATGAGCATTTATTTTAAAGAAGTCATTTTACTTTTGTGGTGTATTTAACTGCAACCAGTTAAAGACTATTAACTATGACTGAGCGGAAGCATTTGTATGTAAATACCACGCAACTATTAGAATGAAAAGAATTGAATCTGTTGATATAAGTGTTTTGTACTGTGCCGTAAATATCGCTATTAAACTAATTTAATAAGTAATATTTGCATCTAATTATTTTTGAAACGCATAAACATAAGAGTTGGCGACGAGGATGGAATGAAATCTTCTTTTTTATAATTCCGCTTTGAAGAATCTTTATTTGTAAACGAAAGATTCTCTTGGGGGTGAAGCACAACCCGGAATTATTAAGTTCTCAGTTAGAAATGAAGAAGAAGAAAATCTCTTTTTCTTTTAGGTAAGGCATTGCCTGAAGACGGCCCACGGTAAAAAAAAATTATGTTCCTTTTTATCGGGAGGAACGATGGAACAGAAAATTACAGAATTTCTCAGGCAGAATCAATAACTGATTCGAGGGCTGTAAATTAGAGACCATTCTTCTAGTGATAAAGTAACTATACAATTTGAAAAATTTGATGAAGAAAATGAAAATGTCGATAATTTCATTGAAAGATTCAAAACTTACTTAGACGTACAGAACGTGCCAATAGAGCTAAGGTTTTTTTTTCGTGTCTTAGGGCAAAATTGTACCAGTTACTGAAAATTTTGCTGGCACCTTACATTCCTTCCGACCAAACGTTAGATAAGTTAAAAGATGCACTTAAAAAGCATTTTGACCCCGAAACATTTGATTATACTTTCTCGTCACAAATTTTTAAAACCGAAAACAGAATGAAGGAGTAGGTATTAGTACATACATTGCCGAGCTTAGAGCTCTAGCAATGAATTGTGATGATGATAAAGATATGTTGAATATTATGTTACGCGACGTGTTTGTAAGCGGGTTGCGGGATGAAATGATTTTAGATCGATTATTTGAGGAAAATAATATTAATCTCGAGAAAATGCTAAATATAGCACTGGCTATGGAAAAAGCTTTTAAAGTGGCAAATGACATTATGGGTCGAGGAATAAATTAAATGCAAACCTTTAAAAATCATGGATAAAAAATCCAAGTTTGCAAAAAAACGAAGGAAAATATTATATTGTTCCCGATGCACAGGTACCAACCATGCGAAAGAAAATTGTAGGTTTATTTCGAGTATAAATGTAATTTCTGTGGGACACATTAAGCAGGCATGCTTCGCATCTAAAAAGGCAAATGCGAAACCGGCTAAACAGAAACAGGTAACTCTATTAGATGAAGTTGAGGATAAAAATAGAATTCCACTATACGAATTAAGAATTCATGATTGTGTATTACACGAGGAAGAACCAAAATGACCTCCAATTATGATAAATTTAAAAATGGAAAACAAAAGTTGTTCTATGGAATTAGATACGGGGGGAGCGGTTAGTGTAATGAGTATTAGAAATTTCAGGAAAATTTCAAATAAACAAATTAAACCTACAAATATATTTTTTAAAACATACAAAGAAAATTCATTAATACCATTAGGATATGTTACTGTAAGGGTACAGTATAAAAAGTAAATTTGAGCTTTACTGTGAACGAAAATTCGGATACTATTCTGGGTCCGGAATGGCTCTATAAAACTCATTTAGATTGACTGGCTATTAAAGCTATTAAAGGAAAAACTGAACAAATATTAAATGACCTTCTAAGAGAGTTTAAGTATATTTTCGATGATTAAATTAGGAGAAATAAGCAATTATGAAGCTAAATTAAAACTCAGATCTGGAGTAAAACCTATATTTTGTAGGGTTCGAACAAATAAAATTAACATTTACACTGATAAAATACACTTATAAATGTATCAGTACTGTACAATGTATTTTATAGTTAATTTAACAATACTAAGTTAAGAACAAGTTTAATAATTACCAATCGCTCCAAGTGGACTTGTAACATATAAACTTTGAAACGAGTTTAAATCCCTTCAACCCTGTGTCCCAGCTAAAGATGTGATCAGAATTAAAGGATCATACGACATGATGAATTCCAACTATTCTGTTTATCACTGTAATCAGCTCAGACACAAATAACACTTTAAAACGGATAATTTAGTCGCGCAATAGAGAGAAGAGACGAGATTCACGTTTGGGGAAAATATGTTAAATAATGCAGCTCTTCTCCTTTAATATTACTTGAGGCAGAGCTTAAGTATTTAATGTCCTCACTACTACTTTAACACTCTAAACCAGTGAGGGGCAAAGTACGGGCTGCGGGCCAACTCCGGCCCACGAAAGTATTTAATCCGGCCCGCCAAGTGTTTATCGACATGGATATTGCATTGCCCGCTGCAATTACGTTTTGACTGTCGAGAAGGTTAAAGTGGATTTTACTAGTAGAATAATAGAATAATAGATGCATAGCCTACAGAAGAAGCTGAACTAGCCGCGTAGTCCATGTGTTGCGTAATACGGTGTACAAAGCGTGGTTAAATGAGAGGCGCGGACGAGTGAATTCAGTTGCCACTCGCCAGCTGTCACTGACCGATCCGCACGTTTTACGTTAATTTTGTCTCTTGCTCCTGCTTGTTCGTGTAACGCTTTACATTCATAAATTGTTGAAAAAAACATCCCTTTTAAGATAATGGAGTATAAAAAAAGAAAAGTCGATTCCGAGTATCGTTTGTTTAAATAAGAGTGGACTTGGGAATAGTTTTTTACGGAATACAACGGTAAACCAAGTTGACGCAGATTATTCTAGTCTTCTTTACCACACGAAAGTAAGATGGTTAAGTTGTGGATATGCATTTGAACGTGTTTGAATTTAAAAGAGGAAATACAAGATTTCTTAAAGAATAAATCAGACAAATGGTCTGATTTCCATATTTTTGAAGACAAAGATTGGCGTACCGATTTTGCATTTTTTACCGATTTGCTCGAACACTATAACAAATTAAACAAAAAGTTTGCAAGGAAAGAACCAATTTATAGATGAGACTTGGGGTTGTCGGAAATCATTTAGAACTCAGCTTTTTCTATTTTATAGTTGTACGGCGAAGAACGATTTAACTCACTTTCCGCGTTTAAAATCCATGTCACTTGTGAGTGAGAATAAACTAAAAGATTTCAGTCAGTCGTTGAAAAAACTTCATGCAGAATTTGAAACTAAGTATCAAGATTTTAAGATGTTTTCTCGATGCCGTTTAATGTAGACCCGGATAATGTATCTCCAGAATAGCAGTTGGAAATTATTGAAATGTAGTGTAGTACCCATTTAAAGCAAAAGTTCTTGAATTCCATAAAACTAGATTTTTTCAGAGCACTGCCGAAAACTGAATTCCTAAAGATGATTGCTCACGCCCAGAAAATTATGGCGATGTTTGTGTCGTCTTATGTGTGCGAACAGACTTTTTCGAACTTGAATTTGAGGAAAAACTCAATCAGAAACCGATTGACTGATGAACACCTTTTCGCACTGCTAAAAGTTGCTTCGTCACAGCTAGAACCTGCTTTCGAAAATATTATGGAAAATAAAAAACAATTCCACATGTCGCACACGTCTAACATGCCAGGGCATTTGAATAAAAGTTAAAATAAATATTATTTGAGGTAAAAAGTAATTTGTAATATTTGGGTGTAATGCTGTAATGGTTTTATAACATTATGATCAAAAGCTTCAGCACGAAATGCATTTTTTCTATAATCCTGACCTTCCTCTAGAATTTCTTAAACTTTGTGGCCCCCCATTAAAAAAGTTTGCCCACCACTGCTCTAAACATTAACTTAATTTGCAGTTGACAATACCTGTCTTTAGGCAGTCTTCTAATAAATTGCAACTAACTCTATCTTCTTGGATATAATCTTTTACAAGGATTTTTAACCAAAACTGGTAATCTTCACCTTGTAAATATCTTGTCACCTCTTGTTAGCTAAACTTATCACTTTCTTACTTTTTGTTTATCTATTCTCATCACTTCCAGTTCACTAACCATTCATTATTCATTTCACTTCTAGTCTACTCACTATTCACTATTCTCTTCACTTCTAATCCCGTCACAATTTACTATTCTTTTCCCTTCTAATCCCGTCACAATTCACTAACCTTTAACTCGAGAAGTAGGAATATATATAATAAATTTGCATATAATATGTCCTTCTTTTGGGAGAAGATTGGTTAAAATTTGCTGGCCTCAAAGAATTCCAAGAGGATTAGTTGAAAAATGCGTATAGATCCGTCACAACTTTTTTTTCAAAAATTAACACTTATCTTAATAATTTGTACGGTTTCTAAGTAACCCCTTAGCTGCCGATTAAAAGTTAAGCGATTCGCTTCCCAATTCTTCCGTTTTCCACGTAGACACGAGTAATCGTGATGTATTGGGGTGGGGGAGGGGAAGAAAAGGAATAAATAAAAGGAAATCCTCTGATATAAGCAAATGCTTCGCAAAGACTGTCAAGGCTCTTTTATTGCATTTCCAAGAATTTAGGGTAATATTATGGATAGCAGTGCACAGAAAATATCGTACTTCGGAAAGACGTGCATATACGTCATGGGCATTTAACACACTGGTTGAGCGAGACGTATATATATGCCGGTGGCACGTAAGAGGCTGAAGTCGTGTTGTAGCTTGAGTGTCACAAAGTATAGTATTATTGAATTCAATGATTATATATTATTTGTATGCAAGGGGGGGGGGTGCAATAGAAATTATAACTGAATATTGGGTTGCAAATACTGATAGATTGAGAAGCACTGTACTACTGCAAATACTTAATTCCGTGAATTACAATTAACACGTGCACAAATTATAAAATGTACGTTCAAGATAGATTTGGTAGCTATAGAATTATTGACTTGACCAAGACTGATTGGAACTGTACGAGATACAGCAGTTTTACATGTTTTACGCTGAAGTCTCCGATAAGTTGTTCACACAGTAGTTCGCGCGAATGCCAGATGTGATGGATATGATAGAGAGCAACATAGACCAAACTATTTTTTAATGACGTTTGTACTTTTAAAAATAGGTGATGGAGGAAATAATTTTGAAATTAATTTCATTTTGCAATTTTCTCCAATTGAAAAATTAGAGAAAGGAAAAATAACATATACTAATCCTATTGCTTGGAAGTGATTTGCTTAAAATGTATATTACTTAAGTAACATATACAAAAATTAATACTTATTTTCTTAATTTGTGCGGTTTATTTGTGATTGTATTGTAGCCTTAGCGCCAAAGAGCATTATTATTACATTCACTGCATTATTATTATACAAAGAGGGCGCTATAAAATTATAATTGAAAATTGAGTCGCCAATAGTCAAAGTTTGATAAGCACTGCTCTAAGACGATATTGAATATAAACCAACCCTGTTCATTTTCTTCGGTGTCTCCGGACAAGAATAGGTACACTGCAAGAAGAATTAAAGTTAATCTGAAAAAACAACTTAGTGCCACTTGTTATCTTGATTTTCTCTACTATCGTCACGTAAGTAAATGCTGCAATGTCATTTCCATTTGTAGCTGTAATAATGGCCTCTGACAGTCTGTACTGCTCCAAATGTTTTCACGCTGTCCATGCAGAAACTTGTGTTGTAAACAGGCCAACTCGTACTTGCTGACTATTTCATCCTCCTAGACAAACCTGATAACATTTATGTCCTATGAGACGTGATAGTTGAGGGAATCCATTGAGACCCTACATGGCTTTTAGTACGCCCCTCCCGAAAATACTAATTCGATATTCTTATGTCAGTTATTGAATTCCAATCCATAAGTGTGAAAGTATCGCGGATCGCTAAACTACATTCTTTATAGGCCATGATTTTGGCACTATAGCGCTTTCAGCTCAGAAATTGTGACGTGAGCTGATAGCCTTTTTTTCTTATTCAGGGTACATAACATGATCTTCTTCCAAACAACCAACATTTAAATACGATTTCTGAATGAGAAACCTGCAAAAAAACTTTTTATTTATAGATTTTGTGATGCCATTTCTGTCTCCTGCTATTATCGATTACACTTGATGTGTAATACCAACCTTTTGCATATTCCAAAGTCTTCTAATTCCATGTGAATATTACATTTGCATCATTCATCTTTCATGGTGTGAAAAATTTAAAAGCAAACACAGCTGTGTACACGATTTTTTAAAGAAGATATTAGACACAAAATATTGTTTATTTTATTTTATATTTAAATCCAACATATCGTTTGTGTTTTTCTGTAATGGGTGGAAGCATTTTAATAAAAATAAATGTATTTGAAAAGATTCAAGTAATTTTGAAACTCACAATTCGTTTTAATGTTCCTGGGAAAAATTATTTTCATCCAGATATACTTCTCAATATTAGTCTCTTGATGCATAATAAAAATGAAATTGCTTTAACTTTGGACAGAATAATCCAGGAAATTTAATTCCCATAATAGTATAACATTTCCTTTATTGGAAGTTAGATTGTCAAGAAAAAGATATTTACATTTTACATTTTATTTTGGAAACATTCTTTCTTTGTTGAACACAGTAATTACCTTAAAAATTATTACATTTTTAGAAACAATTTTAATGAGATTCTCTTATCACAACATTAGAGCTACGTTTGATTTAGATACATTTCGAAAAGGTTCTATCAATAAACTTACTGAATGAAGAATAAGAATCCCTTGCATAAACTATTTATATTTATGAAGCCTGGAATAGAGTTAAGGGGTCACATACCTTTTAAAAAGTCAAAAATGGTTTAAAATGGTATACAACTTTAAAGCTCTATAATTTTTATTATTATTGTTTCCTGGAATGTAAATTTTGGAGGATTAAACGAATAGTTATTACTTTACTTAAAACATATTCACAAAGAACACATTTTTAATAAAATGAATTTTTAATTAAATAATTTAAAAAAAATTTTGTTTCTCTTTTTACAAGTAATATGCTTGCGCGCATCTTTATAAGAAAATAACTAATATTTTTTTGATGATATTTTTGCTCAGTGTTGGAAATTGCGTTATCTTTAAAATGACGAAGCATGAAACACTGCTTTAAATTTTTAGTAAACTAAAAAGTTTAAAATTTAACTTTTAAATTTTAAAAAATTGCTATTTTTTATTAATAATTTTAAACTGTTCATTAAAAATTCAAACTGGTTCGACATTTTAAGTACAGATATAATCAGAATCTCCAGTAAAAATTTTGTCAATTTCCATAAAACGGTTTTGAAAATAGTATGCGCGTAATATAAGAAAAAAGTTCTGAAAAAATAGATATCAAACATAAAATTCACCACAGCTTTATATATATATTATTGTGGGTATTCAAACAATAACTAAATTTAAATTAAAACTAATGTGAAGTTTTTTTAGTCAATAAACAGTCATTCATTAAAATTATTATAACGAAAAACATATATTTTATCAATGCATTACAAACATCGAAATGATATCAAAAGCTACAAAATAATCAAAATACAACAAAGTGATTCATTTCTTCAAAATAAAGTGAACAATTTCATGATATTACTTAAAAAACAATCAATATCTTAATTAATAACAACTATTTATAAATATGAAATTATTTGTGTTATGAATGTAATATATTCAAATGATTCTAAAATGTTAAAATTCGCCAGATGTATACGATGTTCCCTCTTTTTCAGTTAATTTTTTACAAGTAACTTTAAATTGCATTCTCCTAGCCTGTCGCACCTCTTTTGTGTGGAAACTAAAATGTCGCTCTGCAGTTTGAATTCTTCTTATATCCATAAGTGTAACAAATGTCTGTGTAAAATCATCAACAGTCAGACGAAGCGATTGCATAATTTTTAGTCTGCCTTGATTGGCATCATTAAAAATTACAATTGCCTCATTTGTGTGGAAATATTAACAATCTTTCTACCGCAACCTAAAGTTTTTGGGCATAACTTTCATATTAATGAGTTAATGGATTCATTATTATTTGGGTTTTACCCTTAGACATTTTTGTTGGAGTTTAGGTTGCGACAGATCATTGAATACAGGTTTTATGACATTCATTACTGCCACTGGCAGTTTGTTATTGTATCTTAAAGTTTCCACACTGCCCTCTTATAATCGACTTTGATATTTACACCAAGAATTAGGACCTATAGCGCGAAATATGTGCAATGGTTCTTCATCGCCTGAACAGAGATGAAAACATACAGCCCAAACAGCTTTTCGCATATCTGACCGGCATGTTTTATTTTGTCGGATTGCATTTCTATAGTACGTCGTAATTAAGTCGATCATTCTGTCGGTCAACTTTTCTTTTCCCCCAATCAACTTCCCCTTACTGAGATTAGAACTTATTTGTTTTAACTTTCGTAAACGAGTTCCCATTCCTTTTTGTACATGTCCAACATATTCAATTTTTTAAACCGAGATATTTTCTCCATATGGATTGGATGCAGTAACAGATGAGAACCTTTTGAAGTCACCATCCCCGATATAAGACGTATATCTCACAGAACGATTACTTATTGAGCGCTGAAATATACGAACCATTCCCCCAGTCTCCATCATACCAGCTGAGCCATTGTGGTTTTCAAACACTCTTTAACGTGAAGAATTTTACACTTTTTGTAAGCAGGTGACCCTTTTCTTCGTTTCCAAGAATCACATCCCTTACAGTTAGAAAACATCACTTCCGCATCAATAACTTTTCCTGTTCTGTCCCCTATGACAGCGCATACAACAACACGAGAATAATAGACACGGGTTTTTTCTACGTTCATCTCTACTAATTGCTATATCAGAATAATTTGTCAAGGTCACCTCTTTCAAAGTTGCTATTTGCATTAAAGATTTTGCAACTTCTTTACTACACTATTGTAGTTTGTTTTTAGTTGTTATATGATTTTTCAGCAACTGGTGGAGGAAAGTACATGACACCACAGAAAGCTGTCAGTGCTGCATGAACCTGTCCGATTGTCCTCATCGCATATACAAAACGTCTGTTTATTTCAGGAATATTTTTCTTTCACCCAACAGTTTTGAATTTCTAAACGAACATAAGTCACTACAGTTATTGCATTGAATCGAAAAAACACTAGACAAGCCTCCTACACATTTTTCTGTTAGTGCAATATCTCCACCGCACTTTTTGCAAGAAGCAAAGTTTTGAATGTTTGTAAACATTATATTTTTGTCAAACACTCTATAGTCGTCAAAACCATCATCATTTTTAATAAAAGATGAATCAGCATCTTGCAACTGAATCTTTTTTCCAGATGCACTGCTGCTTACGGATTCCTGCATACTGTGAACGGCTTTGCCCCTCGTGTGCATATTACCAGTAAACTTCCTTTTTTTTTGGACATTTACTTGATGGTCTCTTGGCAGACTCAGTCGAATACATTATTCAAAAGTTTATAAAAAAAACAAAAACTTTTCCTAAAATTTATTTTATATATACTATATGATGTGTGAAAAGTAGGAACGAGCGAGCATAGAATCATGAATCACTTTATCAAAACAAGGTAGAAGTTAAAGTACTATGAAGTTAGTAGAAGTTGTAGTTAATATTCAGAACAATAAAAAAATTGAGGCTTAGATTTAAGCATTTGATTATAAAGGGAATGAAAATATTAGAAACAGAGAAATGTAGCTGTCACCGAGCCACCAAAATGTATTTAAAACTCAAATAACCTTTTTCTGATATTTTTATTTTCTTAATAACTTCCTTTCTATTGTGAATATCTTCACACGGTTTCTTTTAAAACACTCAGAAAACGTTCCTCTATAAAACAAAATAATAATAAAAAAATCGAATTTTCAGAAATTTTAAAAGGTATAGGAATTTTTAAAGCGACATTTTCTAGTGAAGAAATTAAGATGAAAGGGTGAGATAGAGATGGAATACAATTCATGATACTCTTTAAGTGTTGCAAATATAAATCATTGTTTCAAGTTTAAACTTATGTTTAGGACCATATAAATGCTTTTTCCTCCTCATTACTGGTAGTTAAAAATGTTAGAAATCTAGTAAGCTAATAAAATAAGGAGTGCTTAAACTTTTATCTAAATTAGAGAAATATCTCTCTTTCATTTTAGAATTCATTTTTAACTATATTTTTCTGGTGTGAAATTTTACTTCATTTAAAAATTTAAAGTGTCATCAAACACCTTGTCAAAAGTATTAAAATTACGCTAATTTCATGTACTTTTTCAATTTAGAATCTCTAAACCTTAAAAAAAGTTAGATCTTAAGAATTTTTATTATTTAGTTAACAGCTTTCTTTTTAGTAATTGCGAATTCTTTGTTCAAAGAAAGACATTTAGAATTCGTTTGAAGAAATCTAAATTTAAGTAAAATTGATCTTTTATTGCAAGTTTAAGAATTAAAAATTAGAATTGTGTTACCTGACAGATAAGCTTGCGGTTAAAATCAATTATTTATTTAATTTTACATTGTTTCAGTGAGAGAGTTATTTTCATATTTATATCTGTTTATTTACGTAATTTCAAATGCAAACCACCATAACTATACAGAGTGTACCAGTATAATGGTTATAAAATTTCAGGTCAAATATAGTACGTCTAGTCAATGGAAAATCACTTAGCAATACATGGTAGGAAACGCTTTTCTGTCGCTGCAGTGACAGCCCAAAAAAACAAGAGAGACAGGACATTAGCGAAAATATCGAGCGTATCCATGAATTCCCCAACAGCTACCGTAATGCTTGCAACAAGGTTCTCAGTGGAGTTTCGTATACTATTTACTTGACATACCTTAATAAGAAGTAATAAAGGTAAGTGAGATGTGGTGATCGAGTGGGTCAATGCACCGGACAACCAATGCTTTGGCTTATGAAGCGCCATCTATCGCGTATGTCAGTTTTAGACCTCTCAGCATATTTGTTTTTCTAAAAGTAGTAAACATGCTTTCTCCTCTTATTCATCCTCTGTGTTTCTTGTGTTTTGTGTCTTCACTACCGCTCAAGGCAAGTATTTCCATGGTCCAATAATACTGAACAGTATTAGTTTTTACATTTTACAGATAAAAAAGAAGCATTCATCATCATGCCAAGAACACTGCCTATGTGGTATAGAGGTTAGTGACGCTGACTGCTTGCTGTCGGTCCTGAGTTCGAAGTCCGTAGAAGACATGCATGTTTGTAAATGAGTAGTGCCTTACTGGCATGAGGCTACTCTAAATATCCATCGAGCCAAAAGTCCTCTCGTGAGGTTGGTGGAAGAGGAAGAGATTTGGGAGGCCCCTGACACCCCAGGAAGATCTCCCTCAAAATTGAGGAGGAACCGAATAAAATGACGCAGATACCAGTATGGTGCTTAAAAGCTACGGCTAACTACAGGTGTAAATCTAGCTTTTTGCCACGATAAAATTCGTAGGTTTTGGTCAGATGTTACAGGAATAACAACAACACATATCAAGACCAAATGCTCATACGTGCTTTAGATTGCCACAAATAAGGAATAAAAAAAACTTGTGAGCTTAAGAAGATAACATAACGTATCAACATAAATGAATTTAATTTAGGAAGTTGACAGCATATGGTTCAAAAATAAGATTTGCTTTATTTTAAATATTATTTGTCAAAATAGTGTGCCGTGACCCCTTCTTCTCGGGTTGAGTGAAATGCCGATCTCAATCATCTAAGAGGTTCCCGGTGGGATCCGAACGCGGCAATCATTGAGTCGCCATTAAGTCGGTCACGAACTAACAACAAATAACTATATTTTACTTATTGATTTAAGCGATGGTACTAAATACTCGATAAATAGACATAACAATAATCCTGTAATAAATAATCGCTACTTATCTAAAATGAGATACAATGTCTGAACTTTTCGCCTACTGTAACAACCTACTAAATGTTGTTGGTGTTTGGGAGTTCGAGCAAAGATCAGCCATATCAAGTTTTAAACGCAGTTTTAATTATCCATTTTACTTAATCAACACAACTAAAGGTAAGAAATGCACTTAGTAAATAATTAGAAGAGCAACCACACACACACACACACACACACACATGGGTTTAAGGCTACTGATATAATAAAGGTTTACTCAATTCGTTGAAGTCTATATTTTCTAAAATTAGTAAACCTTTTCCAATTAAACTGAGACTTTCTGTACAATTCTCAATCGTCATTCGATCTTCTGACTGATCTACCGTCAGATCTACTCATCTACTGTCAGCTCCTGACAATAGGAGTCCAGCAGTTCTTGAATATCATCATTATCTACTTTCAATTTTATTTACCTGGCAGGATCGACAATTCCTCAATCACATTATAAATTTTACCTCTTTTTTTTACTCAATCAATAGATGAATCAACGAGATTTGAAAATTCCGTAACCCCTGGTTCGCGTAAGTCGGGGTACGGTAAGTTTAGATATTTCTGTATGTGTCATGGAAAGACTGTTTCTCCAGTAACTCACTAGAGCAGCATTTCTTAAACTGTGGGGCATGCCCCTCTGGTGGGGGATGCGGTATCCCTACGTGAAGGGCGCGAGCATATCGAAAAGACGAACACAAAAGATCATTTGAAAATATTATTAATTTACTGAGAAAGAAAGCAAAACAAAATATTTCTGACATAAAAAAATAAATTTTACATATTTACACTCATATAATACAATTGTAAATATATTTCAGTCTTTCATTATCCATTTGTAAATTAATTTGACGTTAGTAAAGGACAAGTGTAATAATTACCAGAGACCCCATGGGCTTCTCATACACAAAACTATATCGAAAATTTAATACTTATCTTGCTAATTTGTGCGGTTTATATTCAAAATCGTATGGTAGCTTTAGCACTTAAATGCATTATTATTGAATTCAATATATTGTTATTTTATAGAGGGGGAAAGGGGGACGCGATGAAATTTATGTTTGAAAATTAGGTCGCAAATATTGAAAGTAATAAATAATTGTTAATAAATTGTTTAAAAAATAATTACGAATATTTTGTGTGTGGCACCGAAACTTGAAATATTTATAAATAATTGTAATCAACACTTTTGTGTTTATCTAGATAATTTTTATTTTTCTAAAATTAAGTATACAGAACTATCCAATTAAAAATCTAATAAGAAAAATTAGTATGAGTATTATATGTTTCAAAATATTTTTTTAAAAAACACGAGTGTGTCTTTTTTCTAACTTAAGTTATCCCAAACTTATTAATTATGAAAACCTTCTTCTTAATTTTATTAATTAGTATGTATAATTCTTATTTTATTTAAAGTTATTTCCACTTCATCCTAAGAACATAACTGTTGTATATAGTTGAAGCGATGTATATTTTTACAAGAGATAAGTAAAGCGAAACACAACCTTAAATATTCATACAGAATTGAATATGCAAATTCTTCTTAAATTTGTTTCCTTTTATCTCGCTGTGTGGTTTCACTAACTCAAAGAATACTTCCATGTGATGTCTGACTGCATTTTCCTCCTTCCTCAAAGTAAATTATGTCTCGGAAATCTCGAGACATGCGACATGTTTCTCGCTGTTGAGGCAATTTTTCTTTCCTGGGTATAATTCGATTTAGATTTGGAGGAGTGAAAATTAGGTTACGAAATGCACAGAATATTCTACATATTTCTGAAGAGAGTTTGCGCTTCTAGCCTGAGGCTCTTTTTGTATCAGGTGGCATGCAGAATTTGTTGAGCGTAATAAACTGAGAATTCGCGATGAACTCAAGCTTGATAACGCTTATTTTTATCTAATACGAAAAATAAATAAAAGTCTCCATTTTGTTTTAAGACAGTTCCTTATAGTAATTTTGTAGCACTAAATATCCGTTTTATTAAAACTTAAAATGAAAGAAAGATCTCTTTATTTCTTTAGAAAGAACAATCCAGAACCTTTCAAAAGATATTTCACACAAAGCCTTTCTTTTCCGAGAAATCTATTTTAATATACAGTGCCGTTACCATTGTCAATGGTATTTTAAATATGTTACTGTAATGAGAAATTTATAGCACTTTTCAATATTTAAGCTAATTTATGTATTTCTTCTTCTGTAACTTGACCTTAATCTTTAATGTTATAGTTATTATTATTATTGCTTTAAGTTTCTCACATTTTATAATTTTTTTTTCAGATAACTGAAATTTAAATTAAATATAGAGTAGTATAAGTTATTTCAGTGAAACACTTTTTTTCATATAGTATTACACCGCGACGTCAAAAATGTTTTCTGATTAAAAAAATTAAACTGAAGTTCGATCTTTCAATATAAAATATATATCACAACAGGAATTCCTCAAACAAATTGAGAACAATTTTGTATTAGTATTACGCTTATAATAAAATAAGAGAAATTATTATTTGAAATATTTATATAAAACATTAAAGTGGAAAAATTATAAAAAAATTAATGATGTCAAATGTATTAAATGTAAGCAAAATATATTCACGTTAAAAAGCTACGTTCAGCAGATGAGAACTTTGAGCTACATAATAGCTTACACAATGAAACTTGTACCCAAACAATTTAAAATATTTGAATAAAAAGATAAATTTTCCTGAAAAAAGCAAAAAATAATAATTCAAGATTGATTTAAATATTTTAGTGTATTTATTCCCTGGCTTTGAGCAATCGCTGTACTTTTCTTTGACATTTTATACTTTTTTTAGCTTAAAATAAACATTGAAGTTTCCAACTAACAAATCCTACTGGGAAAAAATGGTCTTTAAAATTTAATTAATTAAAAAACTTCCTGCGAAGAAAATGATGTGAGTATGCAAATTAAATCCTGTATATAAAGATTAGACTTTCGAGTTAGACAGACTATATATATATATATATATATGGATTGAGAGATTTTACTGCTATGGCCAGCAGTGATTGATTAAACGTAAAGAGAAGCGTGGATACTTAGTTGCTGAATACTGAATAATATTAAAGTTGACGATTTGTCAAATAAACCTTCAAATTATATTAGGTCTCTAAGAATTTGAAGGTGATTCTTTGACGTAAGTTATTATAGTTTAATTATAGTCTTCTTGTGTCTCGTCTGCCTCGCTATTGTAATTCATATTTAGAATTTGGGTGCATCTCTAGATTTGGTTAACAAAAATTGCGTTGTTGTTGATACTGAAAATAAATTGAAGTTATTTTGGAATATGCCTAATCTTCCTTTCTTACCTCCCCTCACTGAGGTAAGAGATAAATCTTAACTCACAAGCTAATGATTCTTACACATCATTCTAATACTTATTTTTTTTAAAAAATATTGTAACTCTTGTAAATATAAAATGTGTGACCTGTTATAAAGTACAACTGCTAAAGGAATTCTAACGACTAACGAATTCTAAATCCTCGAACGACAATTTAACTTATTATTAATACCATAACATAATTCTCATATTTTATCTTTAACTAGTTTATTTAAAACAAGGTTTATAAAATAAGATTTACTCATATTGTGGTTCTAAATTGCAAACTTTTAATAACTTCACTCATTCAGGCTGCGTTCTGAATATCTTCTGGTAAGTTTACTTAAATTCAGTAACAGTCCTATAACACCTTCCAATTATTTTATCAATACCATATGCATTTTTTTTATCTTTCCTCTTGTCCTTCATGCACTTGAATTATACTTAAATGGTACGGATCATTTGTATGCATCACAGTTTATTCACAAGTCGAAATACTCATATGAAAAATCCTAGTAGCCTGGGTGGTAAATAAAGAAAACAGGGGAAAGTGATGTATCTGCAATCTGATGCTTTAAACTGGTTTCACTTGAGGCAACTTGCGGAAATCAATGCGCTTCCTATCATCACACCTCTAGTCTTAAGAAGAGAAATAATTCCTCCCACACTCTGAAACAAACTTGACTAAAAAACAGATGTCGAGAGGAGAAAAAAACGTCCGGACATATTGGTATAATGATTGTATTCCAGTGGGGAGGAGAACGTAGTTTTCGATAGATTGATGGAGTAAATCAGCAAGCTTGCCCTTTAAAGCGGTATCACACGTAAATTTTCGTGCAATTTTTTGGCCAAACTTTTTTAGCCGTAAACAAAACGACATGCTCTGACGTCAGCCACACTCTTTCTCCACATTGAAACATTACTCGCTGACTTTTTCTGCTTCGAAAACGACCATTCAATATCATTTCTTTTATTTCGCTCGCGCTTTTGTTTATGGGGGAAAATAGAAATGGAGCATCATTCTGTTCAAAATATTATACGCCGTTAAAATATTGTACACCATTAAAATAGTATACGCCACATCTGATGCGAAACTACCACCGTTACCGCCATCTTGTTTATGACGTAGGGTGCCGAAGAACCTTCTTGGCTGAAATTTCAAGCAACTTTCATTAAGAGCAACTTTCTCAGCTCATGGCAAAAAGTTGTTCCAAAGCCATTGCTATGGCAACGGAGTAAAAATTGCACGAATTGGACCAAAAATTGCACCAAACGTGTACCTGTGATAAGGCCTTTACATCGGACAACGCGCAAAGGAGAAACCAGGTGGTTTAGTTTCCTTTCAAAACTAGCTCCCGACTGTCTGCTGTTTCTGTGTACTTCAACACACAGTAACTAGTATAAAACCTTATACATCTGCTTATTATTCATTACGGATTCGTCTTTGGGATACTGTTGGAAGCTATGGGGATCGATTGAACCGCATTGTCTTGAAAATTATGCCTCAGCATTCAAATGATCTTTGTCAGATTGGATCTCACGTATATCGTGGGAAAATAAGTAGATTTAAACACAATAAAAAAAGTCTTAAGTACAAATTTTAAATCACGGTATTCCTAATAAAGTCTTAATTAGTGTTGTACCAGACAGTCGCAAAAATAAATAACTTGACTCTTGGAAATTCTTTTGATAAACAATTAATAATTTACAAGATTTATTCTTTTCCTAAAAAAACTATTTCATTCCTTTAATTTATTTCGAAAATAAATTATAAAAAAAATTGAGCAAACAGATTTTTAGATAAGATTATTGATAGCTAAATTTAAATGCAAAATATGAAAAAGGGGGATAAAAAATAAGTTGAACCATTAATGATTTTTTAAAGAAAATATATTTTTTATTTACTTCAAATAACCACTTTTTTACATCTCCATATTATATATACACAATGAACTACACCTCTTCATAGGTATTAATAATAAAAATAAGTTACATTTTAAGTATGAGAGGAAAAGAGTAAACATATTACTGAATTATAATTGAATCTATTTAATAATAATAATATCTTCTAAGCTCTGATTTATGATAAGTATATTACAAATAATAATTAATTACAAATAATAATACAATTACAAATAGTAGTACAATCTATATTAAATCCATCTGTTAACACAATAAATAAATTAGAAGTACATTTCTAAATTTATCTAACCTTATTACCCCTACCACACATAAAGGTAATTAAGTTACTTATACAATAAGAAATAAAACGGTTGTTGGAAGAGGATTTCAGAAACTTATCAAAAATAAAAATAAACTATACAGCAATTAGAAATTGCATTACATATAGATCCTACATTCAGAATATATAAGTATTTAAATTTAAGTATTTGCTTCCATTTTTAAATAGTACATATTGCAGGTGGGAAAAAATATATTGGAAACAATTATTAATGATTAATTATGTTAATTTATTTAATGAGCATCAAGGTCAGTACCAGATTGCCATGGAATAGCTGTAAATATACATCTTTGTAAAGTTACGTTATTTTGTAAGACTTTTCCTGTAAAACATCTCCATTTTCAGTTATTGAGAATGAAATATATTATATATCCCCTTCCTTATCGCTTAAGATGTTACCGTTTGGTGCCTCAGTAACTGTTAACTAACTGTTTCAGTTTATTATCATGTTTATTAAATCATCTTTGTTCTATGGAGATGAATATTATGCCTTAAATAGCATATGTCTGCGCCAATGGCTGAACATGGTCCTGGAGTATGTTCAAATACACTTAGGTTATTTCTCAATTTTTCAAAACGATTGTTCTTCAGAATGAATATGAAGTGAGAAAAAAAGAGAAAATTATTGTTACTGTGAAGTTATACTGAAGCACCGATAGTAGTATTTCACTAAAAAATGTTTTCTTTTCAAATTCATTATATCTGTTTTAATAATATACATGTGATAAGAGAGAGATTGATAGAGGTCTTATTTTTGATGGTTGTACATATATTACAAATTTGTTAAGAACTTAAATATTAAATATTTCAAAGTATTGATGAAAGATAAAAATAGAAAATATTAAAGAAAACCAATATTTAAATTTAAGGCTACAAATTTCAAAAATACCGATTATTTTAGGTATTATATTATTGAAAAACCAAACCACCAAATTTCAAATCTGATTATCAATTAGTTTTTAAGATATTCGAAGTTTTCTGAAGTAAAGAGTTGGTTTCGGTTTCATTTTAAAGTACTTTTTTTCACTCTTAAAATGAATTCATTCAAAATATTTTTGTGAGCAAAATCAACTCTCTCAGTGTGAAGTGGTTATTGATTTCAATTTCCATTATTATAATTTTTTCTACTTGATTATATTTTAAGTTTTCCTGATAGTTACTTAATTAAGATTGATTTCAAGGTTAATTTTTGTCTTAAAAATAGTTTATATAATGTAGAAAAAAATTTTGTGTTTTTTTTTCAGGTTTCACTAGAAAAATAATTATTAATAATCATCAAAGTAACAGATTTTTAAATCCATACTGACTTTTGTTTGCATTACTTTAGGAAACATAAATCATTTAAAATGATTAAAAAATTTTAAAAATTGAGTATTTTATAAGACTTTAAAAAATCCTTATATTTTTAAAATTGTAAAATAATGACTGGTCATACTGACTCTTTACTTTTAATGTAAACTAAATAAAATAATCTGAATATAAATTTTAAATTATTCCTACTGTTACTTTCTCCAATTTTTTTTTTAAAAAAAGGGTACTGAGTCACCTTGAAGTTTAAAATAATAACTCTTGGTAGAAACACAATGTTAAAAGTTAAAATTACATATAAAAATTAGACATTAGTGAGTTAAAATAAGTTTTTATAAAATCAGAAGCACGTTGTAAAAATTTGGACACCTTTTAAGATAACTTATTTTTAATAATATTTTCTACCGTTTAACTAATAATAATGGCCTATTATGTATTTAGAAAAAAACTTACACAATATTTCTATTTTATCCGAAAACTTTGTACTATACATTTACGCAAATTCTTTTCTGAATAACAAAAATGAGACTTTCAATCAATTTTTGTACGGCACAAATTAGACCATTAATCAATTAAAACTTCTTACTGATTAGTTTTCAAAAGTTTTTGAAAACATTGTGTCACCCATTAGTAAAATCTTTAAAGCAATCGATAGAACCTTATTTGTCCCATTTTAAAAACTAATATTAAAATGAAAAAGCACAAGAAACTGTTACTATGAATGTTTTAAGCAATGATGAAAAGTAAAAATCGATAAAACACATTTCTCATCTCCCCAAATGAGGTAACAAAAAGTATCCCGCCACCCTGAAATCTACTTCTTTTCATTCCATCAGGAATTTTAAATCAATACTGACAAATGGAATGCATAAATAATTTTTCTTGTTTAAGCATACGTTAATTTCTAGCAATCTTCATGTAGAGATCAATTTTCATTTAGACAGAAAAATAAAGACAAAACTCTAGACTAAAGTTTTAAAGTAGTGGTGAATTTTAATCTTGTTGTATACGGGAAAGAACATGCCTGAAATAAATTGATTCCATACTATTTCTTTAATACTTCAAATTTTAATATTATCAACGTTGGATGACAAATTTGTAATTAGGGCTCTCACACAGAAAAAATTAGTTATATTTCAATGTATGTGTACACTGAATGCCCGAAAAAACTATTAACTATTAGGACCACTTGACACTTTTACGGAGATCAGATATAACTTTAAGTAATTACCACTAGAAGAGAAGCAAGATATATATTAGTAGGGAAAGCTGGAATTGTAAGACATCAATTGCACTGTATTTCTGAGAAAAATACGGGGGGGGGACGTGATTCTGCAGTGTTTGAAAGCGGAATGATTGTAGGTTCTCGAAGCATCGAAACCAATAAAACATCATTTGTGAAGTATTCAAGAACCACAGTTATTATTGATAATATAGAGATGATTACTAAGTAGAAAACTGGCAGTCAGCTGGCTGCTGTCACAGATCGCTTGGTAAAGAGAATTGCGAAATTTCTCCAGTCCAACACAAGAGCAACCATATTTCAAGGAGCAATTACGAACGTTTCTGAATGAACTGTCCGTTGCACATACACCGTAAAAGCTGTGGAGCTATGGTAGTCAAAACCTGTTCGAAAGCCTCTACTATTTTTCTTGAAAAAATAACAGATGTAATTAGTTCGCAAAAATGCCCAAGGAGAGGACTGTAGATGATTGGAACTTGTCAATCAGCCCACTGAATTACGTTTTCAATTACACCATGACGATGGCAGGGAGCGAATACGAAGAAAACATATTCAAAGTATCCATCCCATCTGCATTACCTCAACTATTCAAGCTGATGGAGGCAATATTTTGTTTTGGAGGCTTTTTTAGGCATTGCATTGGTCCTTTGATTCTTGTGGAATAACGTCTGATTGTCCAGAAGAACTTAAGCATTATAGCGGATTAAGTACATTGTTTTATATTACTAATGGACTCTGCCAGAGATGGAAACAATTATCCTTATATGTAGCTAGAATTGTTTTCAGATGGCTCAAAGAGCACGAAAGAATATTTACCTTGCTTAATTGGAATGTACGATCACCAGATATCAATCCAATTGAAAATCTATGATATGAGATCAAATGGAGCATCTAGAAGCTGGATCCAATATGAAAATATTGGAAAGTGCAACTCTTCCGATCTGGGTTTGAATTCATCACCACCTACCAACAACTCATTGAGTTCAAACCGAGAATAATACACTAATTATTAAAAGCAAACTTAAATCCAGTATTGTATTGCAGAGGTGGTCATAATAATTTGTCCAATGTGTGTGTGTTGTAAGCGGTTTTTCTACGGAAGTAAATTTTAATCAAACTTAAAATTTATTTAACTTGTATTTTATTATTTTTAATAGACGTTATATGCATAAAAGTCTTATTTAAAAATACTATAAAAAGTACAGTGTCAAAAATTCATTCAAACAATGCCACTACCACGTATAATACTTTCAAAGAAAAGAGAGATTTAATTATATAATTCTACTTCATTACGAATTTATTTAAAGTTTTTCAAATGAACTTTTCTTATTGATAGTAACTCTATATTAAAAAAAATTGAAAAATATGTTAAATTTTATTTTTAACTAGAACTACAGTAAAATAACAAATTTACTGGCTTGTTTGAAGAAAGGGGAGGGTAATGGTGCTCCTTCTTAATTTCATCTTCATAAATAGAAAAGCACAATAACGTCGTAGAAGAAAAAGTATCAGATCAAGTTTTTTATGGTCAGTATTATAAATACATGGAGAGTTTTTGCGTAATTCCTCCTTTAAGGGTCTTCATGTTAGCGTGATTGGCTGAGATATTTGTCCACAACGGCAGTATCCTTGAGAGCAAACATTCATCATGGAACTTGTCTATTTCAAAATAAAAGGACTATCTTTATTTTCCTTTAATAGGGGGAATGTAAGAAAAACATTCTTGCAATGAACAAAGCCTCTCTTCATAAGCAATCATTTCTTTGGCAAATATGAAATTAGTGAGTTTCGTTCATCTTACCGCATTAAATTAAACTAAATGCTTACAAAGGGCTTCTTAAGGGATAATTATTCATTACTTTGACCAAAAATTTTGTTTCTGGCAAGAGATGATATTAGAGCTGAAGCAAAATTGAAGAACACAAAGCAAAATTAATTCTACACTCTCAAAAAAATTAGGAGAGCACGTCGATTTAACGAAATTACGTAAAGATTTCTTCTGAAAACTTACGTAAAACAAAAACGTTCATGGGTTGAAGTATAGCATAAACATCAATAGAAAATTCGAATAGAAATCCACTTTCATGTCTTCATAAACTAGATAAAGGATATAAATGCAGAAAGCGTAATTTCGTAGAGCTGATGATTTTCGTTGTCTCAACAGTTAAATTCAACATTTTGATAGTTGTTTTGAAAAACGGGGACTGCAAAATGTCTCGACAACATGATCTACTGGAATTCATGGCTTGGCATATTATCAAGAGACTGAGATCCGAGGAAACTCAAAGAATTGTAGCGGGGGTAGAAGAGTAATTGTAGCAGTGCATTTTAAAAACGTTAAAATTTGTAACTATATTTAGTTCTAAATATATACAATGCCACTGCATACATTATGTACAATGCTTACAATTTTGAGAACCATTTATAATGTTTACGTATTCACTCAATTCTGAACGGTTTACAAATGCTTAAGCATTATATTTACTTCCTTTACGTTGCACAATTTTCCTACATTTAAATCCAAACATTAGAATCCAATACTCAACCAGATGACGTTAGTAGTATTTATAGTATCCTACTGGCTTTACCTCTCTATTGTAATTGTATTAGACAAATACACTCAAAGATAATGTCAATATAAGCACTGCGAAAGAGGAAATTCGATAAACCAACACCGCTTGGTTGAACATCATAGTTTAATTTAGAGTGAATCTACACTACTGTTTAGCTCTTAAAACGTGCGAAAAGAAGTTAGACCGAGTTGGTAGAGTCTCTATATGGATAAAATGTTTGGTTATAAACTAGTAATAAGGATATTACTGAATTTAGACGTAAATTGTCGTCAACATTGATTGTAAATCTACTTATATTCAGCAGTTATTCAGATTTGAAATCACAGGTTTTTAAATATATAAAATGTTTATTCGTGCTCTTTTTACTTGATTTGCTAAATTTGTATAACTTACTGAACTGAATTATTATTGATTCTTAATTTTGCAGTTATTTTAAACTGTAATTTTTATTTTTCTAGGAATCCAACAATTTTAATCTGTAACGTAAATACATCTCCGCTGTTTGTACATTTATCAATATTTTAATTGGAAATGATAATCATGCATGTTTGAATAATAATATATCGAGTTCCCCAAGTAACAAAGTATTCTTAGAAGTCTAGTGGTCCCGATGGTGAACTCTTAAGTCGCCATTGTCCAGTCACCAGTTCGACTCATGGTGCCACTGAAGACCCGCTCTGTAAGAGAAATAAGAACTGATGGGCGTTGAATCTGCTGGGGTTTGGTTCAAAGTTTTCACGCTGGCTGGATGTTTGAAGAGAGCGTGCCAACTCAGATTTTATCCTCATCACTTGACATAGATTTAAAATTATAGCTTTTTAATAACATTCGAGTGATATGTAAATTAAAATTAAACCAAGCTCATATAAACATTAATAAAAAAAGTAGCTGTAAAACATTAATTTTCCAAATCAAATTTACTATTACAGAGGTTGAATGTAGAAAATTTTCATTTATTATTAAAGAAATAAAGTTACTGATTATTTTTCGACTTTGAGCATGAAATTAACACGTGAAATATTGATGTCAAACATAGTAATTTTGGGTCTCAATGGCATTAAGGAGACGACACTGGCATTTCACTCTCCAAACTTTGGCACTAATATGAAAACTTCAAGGAATCTGCCTACGTTTCTCTAAAGAAATGGTTGACTGAAATTAATTTTTTTTTTTTGTCATTGAAATTTTGAGGGGAAAAAATCACGCAACCAGAAAGAAAAAGTTTAAGATGATAAAGAACGAGGAAAGTCTAGTCTATAAAACTGGTGAATTTTATAAATATATGTTATTAAGTATTATGTGAGTAAAATAAGAATACAAAAAAAATTAAATGCCTTTTTATGAAAATGGTCTTTTTTGCCATAGTTTGTTATATATATATATATAATATTATTATTATTATTATTATTTGTTTTTACAGTTTATTGTTACGATCACCAAGCAAAATATAAAATTTTCAAAAAGAAAATTTCCAATGAACCACAACTTTTTGGAAATTGCAAATACATTTGAGATTTTGTGTGTTTGTGTTCATTGCCTTTATAAATGTGTTAAATATGCTGTATAAATATAATTTAAATATATGGGTTTTAATTCCATGTAGAGTGTTTTGAATTTCGGTATAATTTTCATCAACTTTTACCTAACATATCTCATTTAAAAAATTTTAAATTATCATATAATTTCCTGATTGGTGTTTTTCATTAATATAAGTCATAAGTACCAATAAATAACATAAAATCCCTATTCACATGTCATTTTAGAAAACTTGTCTCGGTACGTAGGCAGATACTTCAAGCCTTGAAAGATTTAATGAGCATAAACCTCACTACGTAATATATATTTTATTGTCATTAAGAGTCAAATCGAAACCCCTTGACTTGATGTAAACAACGTTGGTCATGAGTTCGTGACGATGACTACTCGGTTACCGCAAATGTCATGAAACAAACATAAGAAACTTCAGAAGAAGCAAGTCAAAAAATCATTGTATCAGACAGCAATCAACTGAATAATAGTTTTTATTTATTTCATTAGCATTTGTCCCTGAAAATTGGATTGTCCTTTCATGTTTGCAATTAATACTATACGTAACGTTGTTTAAAATTTAAGCTTAAGAAACAATAAATGGGACATTTTTCAAATTGAACTTGCTTCTTTGTAATCATTCCCTTACCAAAAATTATTTAACTAAAAAAATACAAATGAATAGAATTTCTCTTTCAATTATCATTTCCACAAAAATTACTCTAATATATGAATATGTAGTTGTAAATTTTAAGACGTTAGATTAAAAAGTTCCTTTTTTTCAAATTTGATTACTTATTCCGATGTTCTTCTAAAATTGTTAAAACATTCTACGTTTATAAAATATATATTTTGTAATTCGAAGAGCTTACAGGCAGGCATATGCTAGATTACCATCTTCTTGGAAATGAATTATTCTGTGTAGCACCTTATTAAACAATAATAATGATACTTGAGAACCAATAGTTGAAATTTAATATACATAATGCAAAATAGGACTTTGAAAGTTCGAATTGAATTTCCCAATCATCTTTCTCTGATACTCCTTTTGTGCCAGTTTGATTTAGTTTGAACTATTCTCAAATTCACTAAGTTTGACTTGAATTTACAAGCTAACACCAAATTGTGGAAATTTATTGAAAATGTTTTCCACATAGGTGGTATTCATCATTTCAATATTTGTGCACTCTTGGATGCGTCAATATAATAACGAAAATGAAATTAATTTCTGTCGAAAATTTACGTATTTAAATATGAGTGTTTCATTTCTAATAATACGATTATACGTAATAATTCTCTGAGTCTCAATTCAGTTATAAATATATTATTTAAATAAAATTCATCTATTTATACGCATATTTTTTCATAAGCAATATTTTAAAATAACGCATTACTTGTTTTTAACAGATTCCGAGAGAATAAACATCATTCAAATAACCGCAAGCCGACAATAATTTTAAAAATGATATGCATTTTTTTTAGTTATCTAAATTTACAATCAAATATGCATAGAATATAGAGAAAAAATGATTTATCAAAATTTGAAAAGTATATTACAAAATTTGAAAGTACTTACACATTTAATAAAATTCAAAGTTACATTTATCGATTGTATAACAACTAAAGATTCTACAAAAAATTATTAACTTTAAATTTTTCGTTAAATTTGTCATTGTTCTTTGTTTAAATAAATAATAATCAATATTTTACACAGAAGTATAAAAAATATTTTAAGTTTATAAATTTTAGAATAATTCAGAATGAATAAATATATAAATAAATTTTTGAAATTTAGTCTATTGTCTGAAAATAAATATATGACTTAGACTTTGTGATTTTAACATCTAAAATATTCCAAAAGTCTAACAATCTGTGAATTTAAATATTCTTGTTTTAAGCAGCTATGAAAAATTGCTCCATAATTATTAATTTAAAAGGAAAAATAGACAAAAATAAAATGCAATTTTTTTTTAAATATTAATTTTACAAAATTATGATAATCAAGTAACTTTTACTTACAAGAAAAGTAATGATCCGTAAAATAGCTTATGAAAATCTGTATAGAATCTGTATCTTCTTTCATAGAACATCCAATTTATCATTTTATTTTATAAAGCTTATCTTGAACAGAAAAAATATGTTCTTCGGTTTGATTAAAAGGTACTATATATATATATATGCAAATAGTTATGAACCAAAGTATAGCTATTGAAAACTGTAAGAAATTTCAACCACAGTAGTAAAATAGCAAACTCTTGGCTTTTGGAATCAAGATTGAAGCTTTAAGAAATGTTTTGTGGCTAGTCCACCTTCACCTGTAATTTGCCTATACCGTACTATTACCAAATAAAATGCACAATACTATTAAGATAAAACGATAAAATTTAATAGACCATTTACTAGTAGGGAGTTAAAATCGATGTAGTAAAAACTTGAAGGTGATAAAACAGACATCGCGAGCACAGCATCAAGTTAATGTATCCCTCCAATATAACGGAATTATTATCAGTTCCGCATGAAAGTAAAATGAGTAAATTAAGATAAAATAAAAGTAAACCTATAAATATACATTTAAAAACCGAAAATACTAATATAAAATTTATTGGAACTAAAAGGATTTCCTGATATATACACAATAATACTAATATAAAAAAATATTATTTATTTGCATTACACATGTACTTCCCTGTTTTAAGTAACTGTTTAATTAACATTAAAAATATTATAAAATTTTGTCATTTTATTGAAATCGATTTATATATATACTCACACAAACTTATATATATATATGTGTGTGTGAAAACACTATATGTATGTGGGGTAAACACTATATATGTGCATGTGTATGTGTAAAAACACTAAACATATATGTGTGCGTCTGAAAAAACTATATATATATGTGTGTTTGCGTGTGTGTGAGAACAGTATATATGTATGTGTGTGTGTGTGTGTGTTGTGTGTGTGTGTGTGTGTGTGTGTGTGTGTGTGTGTGTGTGTGTGTGTAAATAAACACAAACGAGAAGGAACTCACATTGGAGGAATTTGATAAAATAGATTTAGTTAAAAATGCCTTCGGTGGATATTTCAAAGTAAAAAGGATGTGTGCCTTTTCACACTGTTTATACCTGACTCCTGTGCGAGCCGGTCGAAGTCCGATCTTCCCCCACATTGGTTTTCAAGGTTCAGTTCATAAATAGCGTAGAGGTGAGGCTTAAATGCCAGCAATTCCACCGTCACATAGTGTAGATATGCGTACTACAGCTTAGCACGTCTGTCATAGCTTCGCCGTTATATAAATATGTATAGATACACAGAGTAGCAAAATTATTCTGACCATTCCTTCAATACAATATTGTATCACTTTTTACTATTAATACAGTTTTCTTGCTAGGGACTTAATGAAATGTTGGTAGGTAGAATGAAGAATTTGAGACTATATTCGATTAATTGCACTTTCTAATGGATGATACTGGATACAGCTACCTGTTGCCCCATTTGATCTCACCCCACATATTCTCAATTGGATTAAAATTTGGGGTTTATATTATTATTTGTATTATTTTAATGTCAATTTAGCAAGGGGAAGTCTTTGTCATGTTCTTCAAGTCATCTGCATACAATGCAAGCAGTATGAGAGAGAGAGCATTGTCCTGCTCAAAGCATCCATCCCAAGCAGAATATAACATTAACCCTAATGATGTACTTAATCTGATATAACATTTATATATCCTTGATAATTCGGCCATTCTGCCACATGAGTCAGGGAACTCATGCAAGGCAAGAAAATATCCAGAAAACCATAATACTATTAGCACTAGCTTGAAGAAATGTGGCAAAAATGGTGAGGTTCATGTTTTTGTTTTATTTTGATCAAATTCAAACCCTGATATTTTTATAGTTTAAATGAAATGTCTTTCATTGTGAACCGTATTTTTCATTTCCTTCATCTACTCCCCAATTCTAATTCTCCTTTGCGATTTTGAGATGCTTGCTCCCGTTTGAGACTGATAGTAGAGGATTTGGGACAGCTCGTCGGCTACTTTAGTCGTTACGGTGTAATGTGTGATGAACACTCCTTTGAAAGAAGTTTTTCGTTACTCATCTATAAAGGAACCCCGCCATTTGACGTACGTTTGCTGTTTGTTTGCATTGATAATTTTGCAGCTCTATTTTCGGAGTTTAGCAGCTTGTGACGACCAAAATCCCGAAATTGATTCTTGTTTAAACACTCTATAAAAACAAAAATAGCTGCTGCTCTCAAACACTTCACAAATTCAACCGTTTTATAATTATAATAATTTATACATATTATATATATATATTTACAAATAGTTATAAACCTTAGTATTATCAATCAAAGTAGTAAAGAAATATTAGCCACAGTAGTAAAATAGCAAACAATCTTAGGAAACAAGATTGCAGGTTTAATCAAAGTTATGCAACCAGTCAACCTTCACTTTTAATTTGCCTATACGCACTGGGCCATAGGTAAGGGAAGGAATATTAAGAAAAATGTAAACATTACAAATAAAATACGCAAATACTATTAATATATAACGATAAAATTTAATAGCCTACGAGCATTTACTAGTATATAGTTAAAATCGATGCAATAAAACTAGATGATAATACTTACTTCGTGAGAACAGCAACAAGTTATGTCTCCCGCCAAATACAAAGGCGTATAAGTAGTACCGCATAAAATTTAAATTATTAAATTATTAAAAGTAATATTAAATCTGTCTATATATATATATATATATATATATATATATGTAAACATTTAAAACCAAAAATATTGATATAAAATTTATAGAAAATAAATGAGTTTCCCAAACATACACAATGATACTGAAATATAATAAAGTATTATTGACTTATGAAACATGTGGCGCCATCTTTTGATTAACTGTATTGAGAGATTTTAGAAACATAATTGTAGAGAAAATTAGCAGAATATCCATATTCAATATAATTGTAAATAAAACTATTAAAATTTAAAAATATACCAGATTTATCGTTAACTAATGCATTATTACTATAAATATAAATAATAATTATAATACTCTATCCATAGAAATTGATGAAATAGAATTTCAATTTGGCACTTTAAGCCTGTTAAGATTAAAAGCCTCACTTTTATCATAAATATTACTATCAAATTTATAATCTTTAATATACACTGAAACATCAAGCAATTAGTTTTAACTGTATTATGACTAATTTTAACAAGGTTTAAGTAATCAGTATATAGATAGATATATACTGAAAAATCATATTTGTACTTGAATAAATGTTATGAGGTTTTGATTACTTTCATAAAAGTATTCTTTTTTCGCCACCGAGATCTTAGATTTTTTTATGTTTTTGAACCATCGGAAGCTCTTAAAATAATATGATTTCTGTTTTTCGAACTAAAATTTTCATCTTTCAGAAACCTTTTGGCATTATGCAACTTTAATGAAAGTAAATAATGAAGTACCTTACGCTATATATATATATATATATATATATATATTATATAGGAAAAGGCAATACTTTAACAGAATAAATAAACAAACTTCATGCATTCAGTTGAATGTTTCTTGATAATAAATTATTATAATTAACTTATAAATATGTATGCAAAATTGATTCACTTTCATTGTGAAGTTTTTATTTAGTTTCATGTGTCTAAAACTCATCCTATTCATTAAAAGTAAAAGTTTTAATTATATATAATAACTTTATTTTTCAACACTTTAAAAAAAAACATTTTATAATGAAATAATATTAAACTATTTTATCGTTATATATATTTATTTCCCCACTGTAGATTGTGAATATTCCATTCTTTTTATGCTCTTTATTTAGCGCACTGTCTTTCAAAACTGAATAGTTTTCTAATGGAAAATGTACCTTTTTTTCATTTGAGTTAAAAAAAATATATATATATAAAGGAGGAGAGGAAATAACTCATCTACATATCAACATATACGATGTTAAAATTTAAATTTAATCAAGAACAGCTCCTAAATTTTAGGTTGCAAATTCATGTAAAATGTTCAGTATTTCTCACACAGCTATAAACATTTTATTGTCAATTAGAACATTATGTGTAAGAGAAATACATTTCATCACGTGCGTGGCTGCAAAAAAGTATAAAAACAAATAAAACTAGGAATATGTATGTAATGCGATTGCATTTAATCTCAAAAGACCTAGACTGACAATTCGAGTGAAAAAAAACAAGCACATATCCCAGTTACTAAATATAATGCATGGATAGGTGACAAAGGGATCACAAACTAATATTATTAATGATTAAACCATATTAAAAGAATTAGATTAGAATTTTTAATGCTAAATGCAATATTTATTCCAATTGCTTTTACATAAAGTGCCTATGACATGTTGATCAACTTTAAATATTATTTTGAGATGTATTCTGCTAAGTATGCATAAGAAATGGGGTTCCACGAAAACACTTTCTTGTTCGAGGTGTTATACGAAAACACTTTCAAGTTCTAGGGGTTCCGCGAGTTGAAAAAGTTTGAAGACCACTGCTGTAGATGAACAATTAGTAAGATTCCGTGACCGATATCCTTTCAAACAGTACAAAACAAGTAAGTTATCAATATAGTAAATCAAAATACGGACTTTATACAGCGGTAAAACTTCGTATGTACTGAAAAAAGAAATTTACACTGGAAAAGAACAATAGTCAAAACCAGAGAAAAGTGAGGGAATGCGAGTATTGAGGGATCTATCTCACTTGTAGGTATTCGGTGCAGAATGTTGTATGCGATATTTTTTTCACATCTTACAACTTAGAACAACTTCTTTTAAAACGGAAAATGACTACGCTTGGCACCATTAGAAAAAATAAACTAGAACTTCCTGAAAAAATGCTAAATAAAGAAGTTCCCAGCTCCTTATTTTATTTTACCGAAGACCCAGTAGTTGTAAACTACATCCCAAAAAAGAACAAGAATGTTAATAGCATTTTCCATTATGGCAAAGAAGTTAGCAGGGAAAAAAACTTTAATGATCTTAGATTATAATTCAACTAAAGGGGCTGTGAATACTCTGAACACTCTTTTAAACACATACACTTGTAAAATACAAATCACTGCCCCATGATAGTGTTCTATATAACATGTTTGATACTTCAGCGTACAATGCATTTGTTCTATGGACTTCAATACATAGTAATTGGAACGAAAACAAATTCACTAAGCGAATGTTATTTTTGAAGAAACTAGACAAATCACTCATTTTTCAATAGAATAAAGTAAGGACAAATCTACCAAGAAGTGAGGACTCAATAAAATCAGTGAAAACAGAGATAAAGGAAAATATGTTTGATACTTCTGCGTACAATGCATTTGTTCTATGGACTTCAATACAGAGTGATTGCAACGAAAAGAAATTTACTAAACGAAGGTTATTTTTGGAAAATCTGGAAAAATCAATCATTTTTCAATACAATAAAGTAAAGATAAATCTACCAAGAAGTTAGAACTTAATAAAAGCAGTGAAACGAATACAGAAAAGGGGAAAGAGTACCATATGGAATACTTCATTGTGTTTCAAACGTGAGAGAATACTTCAGTATGTGTCAAACGTTCAAGTTGTAAGCTCTGTCCGTCTGGTAATGACAAAAAAACTAATATATTATTCTACGAGCGTAATAATCACATTCTTAAAACTCATGTAAGATATTACTGTTCAAATTGTAAATAAAAGTAAGTATTTCTCAATTTCGAATATTTTCCTGTTATTTTTATAGGTGTTTTATATTATTATTGTAAGTATCACAATTTCAAATATTCTTCTGATATTTTTATAGATGTTTTATATTATTAGATCTATAGTCTTAAACTTACAATAATATTGTTTCAACCATTTATTAAATGGCACCTGTCATTTACGGGAAGAAAGGTTAGTTTTCTGTATCGAGTCATATTGACCCGAACGCGACATACGTATAGTAAATACGAACAGAACAGCAGGGTTAAAATTGATATTGACTATTTATAGAAAAGTTCACTTATGAATAATACTAGAGCAGAAATTTCAATGGGCTCAAATGGTAATGAGGCACAAAGGAAGGAAGGAATTTCAAGGAATTTTACAAGGAATGATGTTTCACAAGTTACAATTAAAAATTTCAAATTTCCTTTGTATGAAATACACAAAAATAAATTTAATATTTTTAAGAATATAAAACTAACCTTAATCATTTTCTTAATTTATATTACGATTTTTCAGGACATGCATTTGTGCTATTTCAGATAATAATTTTTCTATATTTGCTAAAGTTTTAAAAATGTATTTATAAATTGTATAAGAACTTAATGTTTTTTAAGTAAAAAAAAAAAGAACTGTATGGGAATATTATTATAAAAAACATGTTACTACGAGCATTTATTGTGTTGTTTTCTTTAAGTTCCTCGTGATCTGTATAAAATTGGTTTTCATGACTTTATTTTCATGTGTATTTATAAAAGTTATTCCTTTTATTTAAGTATACACATAAAGAAAATAAATTATTTAAATTTCTTGAATAAAAAAGAATTACAGATTTATTTACACTAACACTAAGACTCTAAATCATAGGCTCTCAACGTGGGCAATAACTCCCCTTGTCGGCGTTTAAGGCTTTCAGGGGGCAGTAAGAGATCCAGAAGAAATTAGGGGGCGTTGAGACAGCAAGGACAGCTTGCGTAGATTAACTAAAAAGGCTAAAATTATGCACTAACAAAAGTAATCTTTAATACTACCTTATGTTGATTGTATGCATTTAAATCATTTCTATATATCACATGTACGAAAATTTACATTATTCGGTAATTCGGGAAGTGGATGAAAAACTTAAAAGATTACATTACATTAAGATGTACATTAAATCGAATGATATAGTGCATTTTATTTTCTGTAGTGCATGTGTTGTCTTTGTCTGTGAGCAGTTGGAAACATGTTTCGTGCACTGCTTTTCATTCCGTATAATATCCAAGAAACATAATTAAATATCTGAACCAGGAACTAACGTGTTTCTTTAAAGACTGAAACTGTCAATTTATATTTATTTTAAAAGCAATAGTTTATAATGAATTCTTCGTATCATCAAAACCTGTGTCTGTCTTTATAACAGATAAGCTAAAATGTAAGCTAAGCTAAGCTTTTTTATTCCCCTCTTTTAAATGAAGAAGAAATTCAGTAGCGTTTCAACTCCAACAATATCCAACCTAAAATATCCACTTCGCATTTAAATATATTTGTGGCAATGGCTATTTCAGATTCGCAAGTAAAAAAATTGGGGCTTTCAAAAAAAATTAAACCAAATAATATATTCTATTAGTAATAGGATATTTTTAGAACTTAACTCTTGCTTTCATCATGTATTAGGTACATTTCTTTTTTTATTCTTTGGTATTATGTACTCCATGTACTTATTTTTCTAGAGAGAGTAGTATCGAATTAATTACTACTGAAGAGTGCACCAGTTGAAAAACGGTTGGAAACCTATGCTCTAAATCAAAGCAATATATTTTTTTAAAAAAATTAATTCCAATTATTTATTTGAAAAACTCTTTCACGTACTTTTTAACCATTGTTAACAAAAGAACAATCTTAATCTTCAAATCGTTTCTCTTTTATTTCATCCAACTCCTTAGATTTTTCCTTTGCAGATATTATTCAGCATTAGTGAGAAGCATTCTTATGCTTTAGTTAATGTCTAAGGTAAAGGTAGCACACCTCATCAATTCCTCATTAATAAGCAATAATCTTTCTCTAACGTCTTTTGGATATCCAAAAGTGAAAAGCAAATTTCTTTGCCTAGCCCTCATTATAACTGACTTTCTCACTTTGAGTCTCTATCAGAAGCATTAAGGATTTCCAAAATGACAAGTAAATGTTGTTTAAATAAAAACTAAAAGTAATTTTGTTTAGACATAAATGTAATTCAGCCTATATTGTATTGTATAAGTGGAAAAATAATAACTTAATAAAATTAAAATTAAATATTCCATCACTGAATTTAGATTGTTTTTGTTATGAAATATGCATTATTAATTCATATAGTTCATATCATAACTCTAAAAATTATAATAAATGAATTTGAATATTTTTCTTCTAAGAATATTTCAGAAAACTCTGTATAAGAAAATGTTTTAAAGGGGAGATTTTTAATAAAAAGGTTTTAGTCAAGTATATATATCAATTGAAATGAAAAAAAGTAAAATAACTCGATTTTTAAAAAAATAGCAAACATATATAATGGAAAATATAAAAATTATATTTTATAATAATTTTTTCCAGAGAAAGTTTTTTATATCTTTTGAAACATTGCAAGCTTTAAACTAACACCTATGAAATCTACTTAAAATATAAATAAAAAATCAGGTAGAAACATAGTTCAACACTTTAACTATTTTAAGAAGTAACAAACAATACACAATAATTTACTTTTTTGTGATGAAATATAAAATTTTGTAAAACGAAAACTGTTCGATAAAATATAATTATCTAAATTAATTGCTGTAAATTCTTTAAAATCGAAAAATATGATATATACTTTAAACTGATTTTAACAGAAATAATATACCAGTCATTTTGATATTTATGAATAAATTAGAATAAAAAATATATAATATTTTTTTTTAAGTTTCTTCTAAAGTATTTCCAGAGAAGACGCATTTAATTCAATAAACATCCCCAAATATCTTAAAGCAATTAATCAATGAGTAAACATTACGTTTATTTTTCCCTGAGATAGGCTTATTTATCCTTCTTCATCTTATTCTCTCTATTTGTTTTGTATATCTGTGTGTTTTCTCTTTTAATTTACTTTTCCGTTAAAGTTATTTTTCTCTAGATATCCCAACTCCACTTCAGAATTCGAGCAATATTTACTTTCCGAATCTATTACATCGAAAAAACCCTTCCCAATTTAAAAGCAGAGTAAGAAGTACATACACAAACTTAGTCTATATATATCAAGTGCTTTCATAAACATATTTCATTTCTCTCGGAAATATTGCAGGTGTTCTCGTCAATCTTTAAGAGTTTTTCTCAAATATTTTAAAATGGCTGCAGGGATATATCCGCAAAACATAAATTATAGGCATATTTGCTTATGTTTTTAATTTTTTTTTCAATGTACCGAACTGGAAACATTCAACTGCATGTATATTACTACGAAGTTTTCACTATTAAATTTAAAACAACTTTTTTTTATTTCTTCAAAACACACAAAAGAGCACAATATTATGTATAAGAATAGACCTTTGATGATAAAAAAAACTTCTTAAAAATATCCATTATTTTAAAATTCTAATTAATTAATATTTCAATATATTTTGATGAGAGATAAGTTTTAAAAAGGAACTTACAAAGAAAATTTGATAAAAATAAAGAATATTATCAAAACAAATTTGTGTAAAATATCCATATTTTTTAAACATTATTTACAATGCATACTTTGTATTTAACTTAATTGGACATTATATAACAGTTTTAAATAAATATAAATACACTCTTTTGTTAAATATTCGAAGTACCATGAAGGAAGTGGCTGTAAAAAGTGGTATGAAATAAAGTAGGTAGTATGAAATAAAATAGGTTTTAAGCTCATACACAGATAATAAGATGATAAAAATATCAAGGGCATAGGGCCCATCCCCGGCTCATGATTACAGCTTGAATGTTCAAATCAGTAGTTGATGGAACCACCGTTGATGGCGATACATGCTTTTATACATCTCGTTAAAGAGTGATAGCAGTCCCTAATCCCATCCTGTAACACATTCTGTCAGGCATTCACAAGTTGTTGCTCCAGATCTACGATATTTCGGGTTGCCTGAATCTGGCGCTTAACCATGTCTCAGGCATGTTCGATTGGTGAAAGGTATGGGGACCTTGCTAGCCAAAGAAGAGTATTAACGGCATGAAGGTAGTCCAGATCTATGCGAGTGGTATGATGCCTGGCATTATCTTGTTAGAAACTGGCATCTGAATGATGTGCCATGAAGGATAAAACCGGCCACAGGATAGTATCAACATATAGTTGAACTGTTAAAGATGTATGAAACATGACTAACGAGCACCAGTTGTCGTATGAGACAGCACCCCAGGTGCTTTGGCTGTATGTCTTTGTAAAATAAAGGCTGATTGAGACGATCGCCCCAGTCTCTTTAGACACGAAGACGATGGTCATCATCTTCAAGAGCAAGATGTGTTCGTTGAACACTATGCGATGCCAGTCTTATGGTAACCATGATGATTGGCTGCAACACCATTCCAGACGATTCCACCGATGTTGTGGGGTCAAATGCAAACGTCTTAAAAGCCCCTGTGAACGTAACCCCGAATCCGCCAAGTGCCGTGAAATGGTGGAAGGTACCAAAGAGGGTTGTGAAAAGGCTGTAGTACATTGAATACTAGTAAATGATACCATTGAAGCTGTTCGGGCCTGTCCAACTATCATCCGATCTTTCATCGCATTTGTGCATCTGGCCTTCCAGAGCGTTCATCTCGTCGATAAGCTTCTCACAGCAATCATTGCTGTCAGCACCTTTGCACAGTTGTGCCTGCACGCGGCAATTGGTGACCTATATCTCGGTATGAACACCTAGCTTCACGCATTCCGACAATGCGATCAAGTTCGAAGACAGTCAGCCTTCAGAAGCTCTTCGGAAACGTAGTGATGGCATCATTCGTTTTTTCTCTAGGAATCATAACGATGTGAACGAAAAAAGATATCTGTCAGCACCTTTATTTCCTGTTTCATATTTTGTAAGTTGCTCAACAGAAAGGCGCAATACTACCGCAACCCATGTTCATTTGCCTTAAAAATTCAAAATTGGCATGTTCGATCAAGATGTCTTGGATTACAAAATTTCCTCACAAACAAATAAATCCTTCTTGGTGCTGCGATTTTTTTTGCAAAAGAGTGCATTATTAAATATTTTATATTTTAGTTTGATTCCTTAAAGTTTATCACACAAAATTTTCAAATATTTTAAAAAAATACATTTTTGAAATTTTTATTTGAAACTTTCTTAATTCAAATCATCCTATGTAACAACAATAGTATCAATAGTGTATATTACAAAATGTCAATTCCTCTGATATGTAAAAAATAATTTTAAATCTCATGAATATCCTTTATCATTATATCCAACAATTCACCAATACAATATTAATTTAAAATTGAAAAGAGTACAACAGTGATTGTTTTTCTTAGATCATTAAAGCATTGTTTGATTAAGGATTAATGAACTGTTACTTTTTGTCATAATTATTTTAGAGTTGAGATATTTTGATTTGAGTTTTCCCTTTTATAAATACTGTAAGATTCATAAGGTTTATAGTAGAAAAACAGCTAATAATAACATTTTTAAAATATTTCTCTCTTTAAGATGTTACATTGTAAAAGATTTCTCATGAAATCCGTTAATGATTGGGAGTTAGAATGAACTCCAGCCATAAACAAAACAAATATAATTTATTAATTTTTTATAAGTCTCACAAACCCAGGGAAGGCAATGCACATAAATAAAGTATCGGAGCCTAAGCAAGAAAGATGATTTATATTTAATTATAACTAGAATCACTTACGTTTAGTAATAACCCGGATGGTTGGAGTGGTAGGTTTGTCGCTGACTTTCTGTGCCCAAGGTTGCAGGTTCGACCCCAGCCCAAGTCGGAGGATTTTCGTAATGCAGAAAACTGACAGCGGCTATGTTGTATGATTATACGGCATGTAAAAGATGCCTTGAGTGTATGTTTCCCTTAGACGCTCTCTGCAAAATTAAATCCTAGTACAGATTCACATCTTCAGGGATCAGGTACCTCCCTCTGTAGAGGAAACTGAGCGTCAAAATTACCTGCGGCGATTGGTATCCGCCTATATGGTGCTGCACTAAAGAGTGACACTAACCCCTGGGGATGTACTAGGTCTGCAACGGTAAAAATACCATTTCTAAGCCCCATGGGATAAAAAAAATGTCTTAATAAATGTAACTCCTATCTCAAATAATCGACACCCGGCCGATTTGATTCCAATTCCAATAGCTTAATGACGGAACTGTCAATTATCAGTATTATATATTAATTAATTAATCGACGAGTCACTCTGGTCTGGCTTTCAATAACTTTACGTTAATCACAAACTTCTATCACCTAACTCCTAACCTCTCTTTCTTGAACCTAAAAGTTAATACTTAAATAGGCGACACGATTTTCATGAAACCGCATCTTCATCTTTGGAAGAAAGTTTTTAAATGAACAATACTTAGAATAATAGAATTTCCCCCAAAAGATTAGTAATAGGCACGCTAATAGACCCGTTACAGAATGAATTTTTTTATTGGGAAATAAACTTTTAAGACATATAGAGATGTAAACATATATAAAAATTAAGTATACATATATATGTGTGTGTGTGTGACATATATACATATAAATTAAGTATGTAAATAGAAATAGACGCCGATATTTATGCTGCTGTTTCATCACGTATCTTGTACGAATCTGCGAGCCGAGGTTGTTCAAATTTTGCTGAAAAAAACTGAAGCACAGTACCTCTTCTTCTTTGGAATGAAAGAGCAAGATAATGATATCCAGCAGGTGTTACAATAGGTTGGTGCATATAAAATTTCGGTTTTGTAAGTGAATATTTAAAACTGCATACCATTTTTCAAAAGGTTTTTTTTAATCAAACTATCCTCCATTTACTTCAACAAAGCTTTTCCAACGAGATATTAATGTATATTGTCCTTCTTAAATAAAAATTCTACACTTCAGAATTAAATAATTCTGATATCAAATTTTACAGGTTGTTTTTGTTTTCATATTGTAATATAAGCTTGTATAACACTAGAACGTCCGTCTGTGTCAATTGAACTTCGGAGCTTGTTAATTTTTTTCTCCTTCACACATTTGTGCCGAAAATTCGAAAATGCTTCGTGACTTTTGATCAATTTTCATACTGATTAAACAGAAAACGTTTTGTGATTCTATGATAATTAAGAAGATTTTACAACTAAATATACCTAGAACGACCACTGGTGTCATTTCGACATTAAGGAAATTTATCGTTATAAATAGTTGTCGTTCCGCAAAAGATAGTTCAATAAGTAAATATCATTAATAAAACAAACTTCCGGAGGTAATATCTTAAATTAATTTGATCTTGAATGCAGTGTTATTCAAATCTCAGCGGAAATCAGTCAGTTATACTAAAACCGTTGGGTTTCGTTACATAGAATTTGCTTATCTGCTTATGAAAAAAAAAATCATCCAATTTTCGAACTTTGTGCATGGCAGACACTCTAAAACGATGACTCGTAGAAAACATCTAAGCCCTAATGAAATTGTTAACTTGTTGCAAGAGCTTTCTGACAATTAATAAGATGGTGGTTAACTGTCTTTTTCTACTTTAGATTCTGATGAAGACTTAAGATTGAGTGAAAGTGTCTGGAAATAATCTGAAGAAAAAGCATATGAAAGTAACAATATTCCAGTAAATTCTGATGTATTTCGTTAGGGATGGCACAGAATGTATACTGTATAATAGTAATGTTCCTGGCAGATTTTCAACTTGAAATGCTTTTCGTGGTCCAACAAGGTTCTCATAACAAAATGTCACCGTTAGTTTTTTATGTTGTAAAGGATCATAATGTATGATAATTACATGAAATAATATTAAAAAGTATTAAAACGCGAAACCCTACTAAACAGTATTCCTTCAATTATACAGTTATTACAATTATTTTATCTAATTTGTATCGCGGTGTCGAAACGACAGCGGTTAACATTTAAGGGTAATAAAAACCCCAGATGTTCTAGTGTTTAAGTTGTTCTAAATGTTTCAAAAAATGAAAGTTGTTTGGCGAAGATCCGGTGAATATGCTGCTGCAAAATTTCATATTTTCTATCGTATATTCAGTAGGTCTGAAAATAGGACGTAAAATGTCTTTCATTAAGATATTGCAATTAGTTGAAAAGGTATTAATTAAAAACATAAAAACACGTAATTGTCTTACTTCTGTGTGTTGTTTATTCAACCGAGCGTCATTTCGATTTCAGCGGGGTGAAGTTCCGACTTTTTCCACATTTTTAAAACAACAATGTAATTGTGTGTTTCTATCAAACTCATACAAAAAATAATTACAGAATCGGAAATATTTATTTTGCCACGATACGGAATAATTTTTTTTACAATGTAGTAATATTTGTATTTTTCACGATTTTTATTTTTTAAATAAGACAAAATTAATGCGTTTTCATGAAAATGATTTCTAAATTGTTGCATATGAATTTATTTTCGTATTATTAAAACGATATTCTACACTGAATAAGTTCATGCTTTTCTCTTTTAGGAAATCAGACATTTAAAAAATAAAATATCAAAAACTTTTTTCTACGAATTTTCAAAAAATACTCAAAATATAAATTCAACATTTAATAACTTAGTAGTTTATTAAAATAATCTCACGAAACTCTTTTTTTTTGTAGGCAGAACAATATTATCCGAGATCTATACGAAGATTTTGGCGAGTTAAAAAATATGCCAATGAAAAGTTTATTTTTTTTCCATTTTTTGTACATATCTTTGATTCAAAAATTCGTATACTTATCCGTTTATAAAACTAAAATATCTAAAATATTTGTAAAAAACTGAATCGCTTTTACTTCGTTATCGTTATTTCAAATAAGCTTATTTGCAATACATTTAAATGCATTGATTTAAGTTTTAAAAAAATTAAGTAAAGGAGTATTGTGTTTCTGTAAATCACATTAATCGAAATTTTTAAATCGTTAGGTATGGATTTCTTAAGCCATCTGAACTAAAAAAGTTCATACTTTGCTCTTTTAAAATCAGTCATTTATAAATTATATCACAAAAACTTTTTTTTTACTCTTTTTTAAAAAATGCTTGCAATTCCACCAAAAACACCTTTCACCAAATTTTTTGAATTGTGTAATTGTAGATGCTTTTGGTGCCTTTGCATGAAAACTACTCTATTCAGAAGTACCACGCTATTTCGCATGGACTCAAAAAAAAATCGATGACCCGCAAGCAGGACACACCGATTGATGCATGTCCCGGTTTATTCATATCAAAAACCTTGGGGCGAGTATTTACAGTCAATCCAATCCAGATTGAGTGTTTTTATTTGCGACTGTTGTTGGTTAATGTCACCGGCCCATTGTCATTTCAAGATATGCGTTAAGTGATTGGACAACAGTATATAAGGTATAAAGATGCATGCCTTGCACTAGGCTTGCTGGAAGACGACACCAGTGGGACTGTATGCTTACTGAAGCAGCATTGAACTGTACAGAAATACAAATTCGTCTACTAAACGCTATAGTTTGACAACATGTTTCCCAGCCCAAGCAGAGATGTTTTGCGATAATCGCAAATATTCAGTGACTGATGATATATTGCATCGAGAACGTACACGCTCAATGATCTACCGATAACATTCAGTGACGCTATGTACGATAAAGCATTGACTTGCTATCGAGGATATTTGCATAGTCATTGTCAATTTACCACAGCGCTCATTTCGGTAAGCATTCGATAAATCGAAGTGCATATACTTTAATGAACACTGAAATGAATCGTGAAATGCAGTACAGTATTATAAGAATAGCAGAGATTATTACTCGAACTGTCCCACTACTTGCTGTGGAACAAAGAACCATTTATGGACGCATTATGCTCGCAGTTTCGGAAAAACAAAGTGGATCCTTTTTTTTTTTTGGATGCATCAGGTGGAATTGGCAAATCATTCCCCTTTTCGCAAATTCTTGCCAAAATACGATCAAATAATGACATCGCATTGACCGTTGCATCATCTGGCATTGCAGCTTTATTTGATGGAGGCTTGAACAGCTCATTCAGCATTTAAGCTGCCACTAAATATTCAAAATAACCCAGACGCAGTGTACAACATAAAAAAACAATCCTCATGGCCACAGCACTGAACAGTGTAAAATTATCATCTAGGATGAATGCACTATCGCACAAACACATTCGCTTGAGGCGTTGAACAGGACATTGAAATACATAAAAAACAAAGACAAACTATTTGGTGGCACTTCGTTACTCCTTTCAGGTGATTTCAGACAAACATTTCCCGTCATTTCCCAACGTACGCTGATGAGATCAACGCTTCCTTAGAATCATCGCCAATGTGGCGTAATGTTGAAAAAATACAGCTGAAAGTAAATATGCGCGTTCAATTGCTTCAAGATCCATCTGTTGAAACAATCTCAAAAAAATTGTTAAGTATCGGCGATGGAAAAGTAACTCTACATGAAAATATATACTGGATGCATAAAATTGCCGATCGATTTCTGCACAATTATTAACTCGCAAAATTCGCTGATTGACCAGATATTTCCTGATATACACACTTAATACTTGAATCATGGGTGAGTGGATGAAAGTGCAGTTTTGGCAGCAAAAATGTGGACATCAAAGATTTTAAATTCAAGATACATCACTTGTTGCCATTGAACTTGATGTTATACAAATCTATCGATACAGTTTGCAATACCAATTTTTTAACGCATTGGATATTCCACGCATGCCACAGTAGCATGTACAACTGAAGGTTGGATCTCCTATTATTTTGCTTCGTACGGCAATGTCACGTGATTATTCATTACAAAATTTATGAAAAATGTTGTCGAAGCCAGCATTTTGAATAGCAAGTTCCGAGGAGACGATGTATTATTACCACAAATCCTTATTATTCCCCACAGATGTGATAATTGAATTCAAATGGATTTAATTTCCTATTAGATTGGCATTCGCAACGACAATCAATAAGTATCAAAACCAAACGATGTCTGTTTATGGCTTAGATTTAGGCACACCGTGTTTTTCCCACGGACATGGCAAGTTCTCGCGTGGGTAAGCCATTCAGCTTGTTTGTGTTGGCTAAAGATGGACTCACACTAAAAATATCGTACTATTCATTGCACTAAAAGACCGATAATGTTACTTTTTAATTGTCATAGATAGAGATGCAATGTCATTGATAGAGAGGCAATTTGAAATGTATTAGTTAAAATAATAAAAGTACAAATATTTCAAAAAATTAGTGTTTGGTGTCTTGTTACTTTTATAAGCCGTCATCGTTCACAGCGCTCCATTCTTCTTTTAGTCATATAACACATCCCCACACACTTACGATGAACACATGCTTATTTTTTTAGTACCAACATATTCACACGAGAAATAAATTATATGGTAAAACATTATTTGTGTGCCTGTCAGCTAGTTTTATTATATATTTATTAGCTCAAAACATTTAAAAGAGATAATATCCTCCGTTCCAAATTAAATCGCCGGTAACTTATCTAGTGTTTCAAACATAAGAATTTACTTTGATTTAGTAAACCAAATCACTTATTTTTTTTAAATTTCCAATTACAATCATCCACTAATTTTACTGTAAAATACAAGTCATTGTTTGCATAAGATAATTTTTTTTCTTTACATTTAACATAAATTTTTATGTTTTAGTTATAAATCCTTAAAAATCTTATCAGCTCCTTGGGAAATTTTCTTCAATGATGAATTATATTTAAAGCTCTTAGTATAATTCACTCTCCTCAGTTCACTGTTTTAAAAAAATCGTTAAAATAATTATAAGTTAAATGCTGAAATATTTTTCAACTATCCCCGATAAAGTAAATAAGTAAAATATATGGTCATATTTTCTAAGTATTTAATTAAAATGCGTCTAAATTTTTATGTTTAAAATACAGTAAAATTAAATTTGATGTAAACAATCCCTTTTCATTATTTTTTAAAAGTGTAAATATCCTCATTTCTTTATTTCATCATTCATAATTCCTGAAGATGAGTCGTTTATGGCATTTGAGTGGAAACATAGCTGGCATGCAGAGTGAAGATTGTCTGTCTGTGAGTGCCGGAGTCTTAAATACTAATAATTCAATCATCAACATCTTGTAGAATAACTATCAAAATGAACATGCAATGTCACGACGATATGGTAGTGGATGTACTAGACTTATAACAGCTCGTGAAGTCCGTTATATTTTCTGTAAGCTCGGTTTTATCGGATGAGTTCGTCCCGGCAATTTTCTTCGGGCATTGAAATCTCATTAGGGATAATGATATCCCGTCAAACGGTTAATGAAATGGTTGCACGGAATTTATCAGGATTCCAGATGACCATCGGCTCTGATTCTATTTATGTTGTTTCACAGAATACCTTGGTTACAATGGTCTCTGGATCTTATCTATTGGACATCACAGCAACAGGCCGACGTAGTGATGAATCTCAATTCTCTATGAAAGATGATTCTCGACGGATACGAGTCAGAAATTCAATCCTAAGCTCACAATATCCCTAGGAAAAAATACAGCCATCAGGATTTGGGCAAGGATATTTTTTGGCGTCCTAAATGATCCCCACTTCCTTTGTCCCTTTTCAGTAGCACAGTCACAAATCATAAAAAGTACGATTGACAACCTGCTTTGAAGTATGTATCGTCACTGTCGAGCGTGTATCTCCTGTACAGATGGTCAGAGGCACTACTGATAAGTGTTTGCAACCAAAAATTTTTAGGAAAAACTAGGAACAATTTTGTTTATACCATTTATTGATAAACTAATTGTTGTTTCCCTCTGTTATTTGACTCCTCATAGCCTCTTCTCTTCAGCAACCTTTTCAAATGTCCTCTTCTTTTCTTCTCTGTGAAAATTCCATTGAATTTCAATAAATATTCATTTTATTGCTTATTTTATGATTTACATTGTCTTAATCTGTTCAAAAAGAGTCTCAACCTAATGTAACAAGCTTTATCACCTCATCCGAGCAACAGACATTCTTACAGAAGAAACGTTCAACTCATTTTAAACATAATTTGAATTCCACTTTCACATTTTGAGAACGTACCATTAATGTTTGTTTACATATCCAGATATTTATTTTATTTATGACATATAACCTAAGCGACTCTTATAAAAAATATTTACAGATATTTGTGTGAACTTTTAAATATTTCAGTAATTTATAATTCTATGACATTTTCGCCATGCACAGATTTTACGATCAAATTATTGAAAAGTGTGATGGGAAAAAAATTTCAAGGCACAATACAATAGAATTGTCGCAGAACGTCCTAAGGTATTATTGAGTATTTTTAGTTTATATAATTATGTAGAATGATAAATTTTATATTAAGATCCTTTTTCAAAAGCTTTTTTGAGTCAGTAGCATTAAAAATAATTCCTATTTTCTATTTATATTACATTATTAGGTTGATTCTGAAAGCAAAAAGTCATTTTAAACAGCCATTATTTAACAATTTTAAAAAAATTAAGAATTAATAACGTTTATTCAAACTTTTATAAAATGCTCGACTTATAAAATTTTTAGTCTTTTTAAGTGATTTATGTTTCTTAAATTATTACAAACAAAAGTTAGTATGGATTTGAAAACCTGTTCCCTTGTTGATTTTAAATAATTATTTTTCTAGCTAAACCAAGAAAAAACACGGAAATTTTTAAAATTTTAATTTTAGCATTTTTTTTAAAAAATAAATATAGATCATAGACTTAAATCACACAGCGGTATATATAACATACGTTTGAGAGTATCTACAAAAAATTTCAAGACTCTATCTTGAACCAAAAAAAAAAAGCCTTAAAATACCGACATCTTCAAAATTTAAAGTCCGAGAAAAACGCAATTAAAGTGTGTGAAGGCTTTGAACAAAAATTAATAATGCCTGTATAGCTCTAATTTTTAATATGTTATTTTTCAACTTATTTTCTATATTAAAACACTTCTTCAATTAATTAAGACCGAAAACATTATTTTTAACTCAAAATATATTTTTGCATAATATTGATAGTGTATGTTACGTCGAAATTTTATTCAGCCTAATCTTAACAGAATATTTTCTTTAAAATTTTGAAAGACAAATAATTTATGTACAATATAATAATATTGTACATAAAAAACTAAGCTAAAAATTACCTGTTTTTTATAAAATTTAATTTTTCTAGTTTTAAATTGAGGAAGTTTAGCAAGTTTTAAAGTTGTCCATCAAGAACTCAAATACCATAATATAGTACTACTATATGTTTATTATAATGTAGTTTGACACATCATGGAAGTATTCAGTTTTATCTGCGATACTTGTAGTCAGAATGCTTGTATTCTGAAGTCTTATTACAGTATAAGTGAAGGGCTAGTATTGTGATATATCATTTTCAGTACTAATCCATCTCTGCCAAATATTGTTTCTCATAGCAACCTCAGAAAGTTTTGGCCGTGGTATCTTCTCAAAGGGAAACAAATTATTGAAAAATTTCTACGTTATATAAATAATTTCCTTAAACAAAAAAAAATTGCCTTGAAATCAATCTTAATTAAGTAACTAATATAACTCAAAAATAATCTAGCAGAAATGGTTTTAGTAATGGAAATTGAAATTAATAACCATTTTACATTGAAAGAATGGATTGTGCTTAAAAATATTTTTAATTAATTCCATTTAAGAGAGGAAAAATGCTTTAAAATGAAACCGAAACCAAACCTAAGTTCAGAAAACTTCAAATATCTTAAAACTAATTTGATAGCGGCCGTGGCTTTTTCACTCTACGGTCATGCCGAAATGGATGCTGACCACTTGCTCCGATGCATTGGACTCCATGAATACCCAACTGACGACATCGTCAGTCGGTACTGGGAGGCTCGGCGTCAAATGGCCAAGAAGCCAAGCACGATCTTCTTAAGATTAAAGTGCCATTAAAACTTCTCTGTTATAATGCCATGCATTTTACTGTTAAGATTTATGTTAATGTTGACTGTTTCAAACAATTTCACTGATGTGTATATTTGAAACAATCCTTAAGAAATAAAAAGCAAAAATTCATATGAAAGCTATGACAGAAGAAAGTAATATTTCTTATTCTCTGAATAATATCTCCAATCTTTAAAAAATTAAAGTTTACATGATAAAAAATTAATACGTAAGATCCTTTAATATAAAAAATACGTCAAAAATTGGTAAAATGATTGATAATCAACAGCTGTATATTTTAATAAAAAGAAAATTTTAAAAATTCAGCTTGATTAAGTAAAATTATATAGATTATTTTTAACTAACAGGAAAATTAAATAGCCAATTAAACGAAAAAAGTAGGAAAATAAATATCTTAATTTTGAAGTGGATATTTTTTTAAAAATTCATCTCCAAAGCTCTTAAATTATAATGTAATCTATACACTATATTAAAATAAGGTTAAAAAAATTAAAATGATCATCCTTTACTAATTTAAATCATTTGTTTTTACTTAAATATATGTGAATAAAAAACGACGTTTTAATTGAAGAGGGGAATGGAAAAAAATCTGTAATATTCTTCAATCCTTATTTATAATGATATGAATTTGAAGCAAATGTTTTTTTCGCTTTTTCAAGAAAAGGAAACAATTTAGAAAATGATCACAATTTCTATTCAAAAAATTGAGATAGCTAAGGATATTTCTTTTGATTTAATTTGTTAAGTTAAGAAAGAGATGCAAATAAATGGGAGTAACTATGACCCCCTAATTTATACCAAAAAAAAGCATAATTCAGTGAATGACCAAAAGTGGGTATTATAATTTTTTAAACGTTTAATCACAGCAATAATGTCTTTTAAATTCAATTCCACGAAAAGTAAGCATAATTTACTTACAGAAAAAAGAATATTAAAGAGTAAGGAAATCACCCACATATATTGATAAATAGTAATGGAACAAATATTTAACAGTATGTAAAATGTTCCAGGTTTCTTAAAAAAAATCTTTGCATATACCTCTTTATTCTTTAAATCTAGTTAATCAAAAAAAAAAATATGAACACATATATCTGGACAAATCGTAGATGTAATTGATTTTTTATCATCTTACATCCCATCTATTTTTTTAAACTGCTTATATTCTTAGAGAAAATATCCTAAGTGTAAGCAATAACATTCTGCAAGAATATATGGCAGATTATTATGAGATGAACCTATTAACCCTAGATAAATATTGGATTGACTGACAGAAGAATCCACGGATGAATTATAACGTTAACAACATCGCTTGAGATTTGATACATCACAATTCCTCATGCTATAATAGTTGGTCGTTTATACTTCACAAGGCAGTAGAAATTAGGAATAGATATATTACTTTCATTGTCTAGCCAAGTTTCTGTTAAACTAAGATATTTTAATTTTTTACTACTGAATCTTTTAAGTCTAGAGTGTGAGATGTATGACTTTGACAATTAAAACTAAATATCGATAAACATTGTTTGTTCTTTATGAAATTAATCAAATCTCCATTGATAGTTTGTAGTTTGTTCAAAGAAACTGGTTTAAATTCCTCTTGCCAATCAATTGGTGATGACGATCGTCTTTGACCTTGGTAGAATGTTTAAGCGTTATTTTTTGTCATAATATATAATCCTTCAATACTCGTTAAACGTGATAAAGCAACGTATAATAATGATGTCTAACGTATAAGAATGACGTTGATCGTAATCGTAAACTATTTCTGAATATGTGTTACCTTGAGATTTATGAATTGTTGTAGCACATGCACACACCTACGGAACTTACGTACGCTTAACAAATATTCCAGAGTGGAATAGTGGAAGATCCGGTACACGCGCGCACGAACACATTCGGTACAGCCTTTCTAATGACGTTAATTTCTGCTGCGTAACTTGCTGCTTTACGTCTTAATTTTTCCTCTATTTGAGGTAAATCTGGAAACTCAAGCCATATTACCTTAACTAATCCTTAAACATTTCTTTCTACATAAACTAGCTATCCAAATGCACCGTTTGCCAATCCATCTGCCGCATCAATATTTGTGGTAATCATGTAATCAATATTTTTCACATAAACTGTTTGATAAGGCAATCCATTTGTGTGAATTAATGACATCTTATGTAATTTTTGACATACAAAAGTTTCTTTTTCTTTTGAAGTACAACCAATATATTCATCGTTTGCAGTTGAGGTTATTCTGTCCGCATATGCATTCAATATTTTATTATTATACTCATTGACGAAATTATTAGTGTAAAATAATCTTATGCCTTGAGGGCACCTTGCTTCAGTTTCTTCTGCAGTACAAAAATTAGACTCAATCAGAGTTATTTCCTTTCATCAAGTTGTTTGCCGTTTCCGATTTTTGTAAGTATAAAAGAAAATTGTTGATTCATTTTGCACATGACTTCATACATTTTTAGATTTTGCTGTAAAATCGGTCCAACGATGGTCTGTGTAGGTTGCTTGTAAAAAATTTTCCGGGCTCTGTACTCTCGCATACGCTTATCTGACTTTTTTTTACTTACCTTCGAGGTTATTTTGCTGCGCTTGTATCTGATACCCTGTTTAGATCAAAAATATGACTGACTTCAGAACAATGAGGGAGATGGACATTGATTGGAACAATTACAACGTTTTTCTGATTATTTTTTTGATTTGGAATAATAGCATTCTCAGCAGATTCTGCCATTGTGAAATCTGGAAATTAATTAATTCCATTATCGTAAATAATATAAGTCATAATACTTTTTTGTAAAACTTTTACTTAAAATTTAGAATTAAACAATCTATTGATTCAAATCTGCTTCAATATTTTTAATGAAATATATGTGCAATCATATATATATATATGAACTCAGGGGCAATCTATATCATACAAATTAAAATACTTATTTGTATTTTTTTCCGAATGAATTTAATCGTTTTTTTTAATATTTATAACATTAATATTTCATATAAATTATTTTTATTTTTATAAGATAAATGGATCACTATGTGTTATATAAAAAATTATAATTTACTGATCCTTGCAGTAGATGAATGGGTTAAGATAACCGATAAATAAAAATCTATCCGTGTCTTATTATTTTTCGACATAAAAAGTTTTTTGTTGTCTTTTAACTAATAACTGCACTGTCAATGTTTATACATATATATTTATTATAGTTTACACATGAACAGCGAATACGAGGAAATGATTTTAAAATACATATTTATGAAGAACTACATAACAATTTCAAAACTATCAAATTAATTATACTGAAGCATATATGTGATTTAAAAACTCACTAACAGACTAAATGTATAATGTATCTATCCCGAATATATTTTTATAGTTTGGTGTGTGCATATATACACGTACTTATTACATGTGTATATATCTATATATATAAAGGAGAAAAGCGACTCACTCACTGACTGACTGACTGACTGACTGACTAATCACGAAATCTCTAGAACTATTCAACCTACAGACTTTAAATTTGGTAGACATGTTCCTTTCATAGAATAGACATCAGCTAAGAAAGGATTTTCCGAAATTCGAAACGCAAGGGGCGTTACGGGGGGTTAAGGGCTTTAATAATAATTGTTCCCATGTTTAAACTACTTGATGTACAATCTTGAAATTGGGTAAGCGGATTCCTTTCAGAGAGTAGAGATCCGCTACAAAATGAGTTTGCTGAAAAGCGACCCCCCAAGTGGCGTTGCAGGGGCTTAGGGGGCGTTATAGATAATTATTTCCATTTTAAAACTATTCGACGCACTGTCTTTAAATTTGATATATAGATTCCTTTCGTAGAATAATGATCAGTTACAAAACGGGTTTTGTGAAAACAGACTTCTAAGTGGCGTTGCGGGGGATTAAGGGGCGTAATAGATAAATATATCTGTTTTTAAACTACTTCACCTACCTGCTAGAAAATTGGTAGGCAAGTTTCTTTCCTGGAGTAAATATCCGCTACAAAATGGGTTTTGGGAAAATTGACCCCCAAGGGGTGTTGCGGGGGGGGGGTTTAAGGGGCGTTATAAATTCCTATTTTTAAGTTATTAGACGTACAGTCTTGAAACTTAGTAAGCAGATTCCTCTCATAGGGTAGAGATACGCTAAAAATGGGTTTCGTGAAAATTGCCCCCAAGTGGCGTTAAGGGGCGTTATAGATAATTATTTCCATTTTTAAACTATTAGACGCACAGTCTTTATATTTGATAAAGAGATTTCTTTCATAGAGTAGAGATCAGCTATAAGAAGGTTTTGTGAAAACAGACCTCTAAGTGGCGTTGCAGGGGAATAAGTGGCGTAGAGATAAATATTTTCGTTTTTAAACTATTTGACCTACCTGCTTGAAAATTGGTAGGAATGTTTCTTTCATGGAGTAAATATCCGCTACAAAACGGGTTTGGAGAAAATTGACCCCCAAGGGATGTTGCGGGGGTTAAGGGCAGATATAAATAATTATTTCTTTTTTTAAACTATTAGACTCACAGTCTTGAAATTTGGTTAGCAGATTCCTCTCATAGGATAGAAATACACTGCAAAATGTGTTTTGTGAAAATCGACCCCTAGGTGGTGTTGCGGGGTTCAAGGGCGTTATTGATAATTTTTTTGCATTTTTAATTAATTGGACGCACATTCTTCAAATTTTGCTAAGCAGATTCCTTTCATAGAGTGCAATTCCCCTACAAAATGGTTTTGTGAAAACAGACCCAGAAGTGGCGTTGCGGTGGCTCAAGTGGCGTTATAGACAATTACACCCATTTTTAAACTGTTAGACGTACAGTCTTGAAATTTGATAAGCAGATTCCTTTCGTAAAGTAGAGAACCGCTACAAAATGGGTTTCGCGAATATCAACTACCAAGTTTAATTTCGGGAGATTAAGAGGCGTAATCGATCAATATTTCCATTTTTAAACTACTTGATCATCCTGCTTGAAAATTGGTAGGCATGTTCTTTTCATGAAATAGAGTTCCTCTAACAAAGAGTAAAATGAAAATTGACCCCCAAAGATGTTTGCGAGGGGTCAAGAGGAGTTACAGAAAAAAATTCCTGTTTTTAATTGTTAGACCCATATACTTGAAATTTGTTAAGCATGTTTCTTTTGTTTAATAGGGATCCACTAAGAATAAATTTTAAGCAAATCAAGTTCTGGGGGGTTGCAGGGGGTTACTGGGACGTATTGACAAAAAAAATTACTTTTTTCGAGCTACAAGGACTATAATAATGAAATTTGGTTTGCATTTTTCTTTTGTTGAATTGAAATCCGCTAAGAGCGGTTATTTTGGAAAACGGCTCTCAACGGGATTACGGGGATATTTATAGTAAAACTTTTGCTTTTTTCTGTTAGATTTAGACTTGAAATTTGGCTTGCATGTTCAATTTACGGAGTAGAGATGTACCGAAAATTGGTTTTGCGGGAATCCACTTGGTTTTTGAGTTACGAAAGAGCAAACATCATTCTATGCTTCAATTTTAGAGATTTTTAGAAAATACAAATTAGATGAGTTCTGCCCTATTTTTTTATCAATAGGTGACAGTTACAGGTATAAGTATATTTTTCAATTCAATCGAATTCTTAATGCTAGGACTTAGATATCAATAATTTATACATATATATAAGCAGTAAAAATTTATAAAACATCATGAAATACCCAGCGAAGCGGGCGGGTAAGAGCTAGTACATTATAATAGGCTAGCCCCTTACCTTGACCAAGGAGAATAAGGTACCTAAGTTCAGACGATGGTCACTAATTATTTTGTAAATAATGTGATTTATTTAACTCTTTTCTAATTTCTTAGTTTTATTTTAGTGTTGTACTTTATGTTTGTATTTTGAATTTATTTGTTTTTTGCTGTTGAGTATTTGTTACTTTATATTCGATTATTATGTGTACATTATATATGTAAATAGTTGCCTCTTACTCAGGGATTGTACTGCCCGGGACGTGCAGTCTTTGAGGAAGGGCAGTGTTACGAATTTTGTATAAAATAATGTAAATAATTTGTATTTGGATGTGCAATGACTTTATATTACTCTATGCTATATTTATTTCATGTTAAAGTTGTAATATTCACAAGCAACGCCGTTTCTTACGTTACAATGGCGATTCAAAGGGAACTTGGCGAAATATTGGCGATAGAGTCAAGTTGGCATCATTTTTGCCGACCAACTTGGGAGTTCAGGACTCTCTGGATTCTTCTAGAAATTAGTAGAGAAATCCACTTATTTCACGATCTATGACGCGAGCGCATCTTTCCGGAACTTTCGGTCCCGGCTATAAATAGAGTGATACTCGCCGCAAGAGTCAGCCTGGTTTTGTCTAGCGATTAGTGAACTTGCCTTGATCATGATTAGCTTGTGAATAAGCTTATATATATGTGTATCTTTAGATACTGGTAACTGTGTTTAAGTGCTGTTGAAGGTGTGAAATCCTGATATTTATTCTGCGAATTTTGCTGTTGAATCCTGTGTTTCAGGGATTGATTTCCGACAATAAATTATCATTGCTGTTAAGGAATTGCCTTATTTACGACTGATTTTGCATAAAATACTCGAACCCCGATCTACGTAACACTAGTTTCTGGTACGTGGCAATCTGAACATAATGGAGAATCTGTTTAAAAAGAAAATAAATATCATTTAATGGTAATTTCTTTGCCCGCAAGCTTATTAATTAAAACTTCTGTATTTCTATGTTTTGCTGCCTGTCTTTTCCATTTTTTAAGATGAGAAATATAACTATAATTTTTTTGTGTCTTGCTCTTTTTTCCATATTTCTTCGTTTTCGCTTTTGTGTTGATTTTGGAAAAATGTATGTAGATCTTCCCAAGTAATCTAAGGAATAATATTCCAAGGATCTGGAGAGGCTTTTAGAGACTACTTCTTCATTAATTTCCATTCCCTTTGAGCTGGTACCCAAATGAATGTAATTGATTGAGATATTCGGAGACACTCGTGTAACGTTGAATTTAAATTTAATATAACGTACTGGATTTTTCTATTAATATTAAGGATACTTTTTAGAACTGATAAGCTGCCCGTCAGGATGACATAGTTTTCTATTTCTGAAACCCAATTTTTTAACGCAGTCCATATGGCGATAGCTTCCGCTGTAAAAATGGAAATCATTTCTTTCAGTATGTACTTTTGTCTAACTTTTTTTCTTGGGGATTAAACTTCCTATTGATGTTTGATTAGTATTTTTAGAACCATATGTTGCAATTATAATACTGTTATTAAAGTATGACTGGATATAATCATTAAATATATTTTGCACTATGATATCTGGAAGATCTCTGTTTTGAAAAGGCAGTTCATGAGTATAGATGTTTATTTTGTGATTTTCATAGATTGAAGGAGGAGGGGTCCACTGAAGAATATCTACTTTAGAAATACATAGTTCTAGGAGCAGGTTGATTTGACTTTTGAAAAATACTGATTTCTTTTTCTCTTTATCTATAAAAATTATTATTTATATCCCAAAATAACCTTGCATTTGGTGACCAGTCTTTTAATGCTATTTGTTTAATAATAAATTTTTGACAGAGGAAATTATGTCGATTATTGATACTGCCATTCATAGATTCCGCTCTTAATACGTCTATCGGAGTGTTTCTTGGGAGACTTAGGGCTAAACGTAATGCAGCATTGTAAATTGGTTCTAGTTTTTGTCTATTGCTATTGCTTGAAAAGGAAAAAAGTTGACTTCCATAGTCAAAATAGAACGGATTGTGGCATTAATAATATTTAAAAGAGTATCAGTTCTGGTTCCTATTTTAGGGGACGATATAATGCTTTTATTGCATTTAAATATTTAAAACCTTTCTGTCGAAGGTAAATAATATGTTTTTTCCAAGTGATATTGGGGTCGAAGATAATACCTAGAATTTTAAGACACTTTATTCGGGAATAGCTTTATCACATATTTTAAGTATAGGAGGTATTGTACTTCTTTTTCTGGAAAAGTGGATTAAACTGCTTTTTTCTAGAGAACTGGACAAATTCCATTTATTACACCAGGCAGAAATATAGTTTAAAGATACTTGTAATTCGTCTATTGTTTTGTTCCAATTTGTGCCGCTATTATATAAGAATATGTTGTCTTGCATAGACCAGAAGATAGCTGTCGTGTTGGATTTCAAAAATGTCTGCCATATAAATAATAAATAGGAAAGGGCTCAAGATGCAACCCTGAGGTACACCATAATTGTTTTTGCTGATTTTCGAAAAATTATTCCATTTAATTTGAATTGTTCTTTGATGTAAAAAATTTTGAACCCATCGTAGCAATTTACCTGAATATCCAACTTTTTTTAATTTAGAAACCAGACCACTTGGCAAAAATGAGTCATATGCTGATTTAATATCGAATGCTACTAGAATAAAGTATTTCTTACGTTCTCTAGCCAGTATAATATCATGTTGTAGTTGAAGAACCGTATTAATACTGCTTCTGTGTGGGTAAAAGCCATGATGATTTACGTGAAAATTTTTATTTTGAAAGCTGAAATCTAACATTCTGTACGATCATTCTTTTTATTAATTTGGCAACTATTGAGGTAAGTGAAATTGGACGATATGACGCTATTTCCTTGGGATTTTTGTGAGGTTTTATGAATGGGGTAAAATAATTGCGTGAGTCCAATCTTTTGGAATTTGACAAGAAGACCAACGGTCATTAAAGGATTTCAGAAGATTTATTGCTTTGATGGGGAGGTGGTTGATTGTTTGGAGAGAAATTTTATCATGCCCTTGACTGCTGTTTTTTTTATGAGATATTGCTATTTTTAATTCTTTTAAAGAGAACGGTTTATTAATATCTTGGCTATTGTCCGGAATAAAAATATTTTGGATACTATTATTGTTTTGTTTTGCGTAATATTTTTAAAAACAATTTGCTTGGGATTGTTTGTTTGTTAGTATGATTCCATTATTCTCAATGATGTTAAATGAAGAATAGTTCGAAATTGTTCTATTTTTGATTATCCGGATTATTTTAAAAAGAATTTTAGGAGAAGAGGTTTTTTCACATGTCTTGTGCCAAAAGTTTTCTTTACAGGTTTTTATAGTTCGCTTAAGTTTTGCACATTTCTTTATATTTTATCCAGTCTTCTTCTTTAAAGTATTTTCTTGCTTTCTTAAGGAGTTTTTTTTTTTTTTGCTCTTAAATACCCGCATGCTGCTGTCCACCATGAAGCTCTTGAATTGATCTGTTTTATTTCTGATTCCTGAGATAAGTTTGGGCTTTTCTAATTTCTTCTATAATATCTATTTATATTTTCCTTTAAAATTAGCTTCTGTTGAATAAGATTAATAAATTTGTTCCAATTTGTTTTTTGTCTAAAATTATTTGTTGTGGAGCTGTTTGTTCTTTTGTAATTAATAATAATAGAAAAATGGTCACACACACTTCCAAAATTATCGGTACTTGTGGACCACGACATATCATAATTTAAATTTATAGATGACTAGCTGACCCGGCCACGCGTTGCTGTGGCTTTGTTTTAATACGTTAGTTCAATATTATTCTAAGCTATTCAATGCAGTCAAATTAATCTTCATTTATAATTTTGGAGGGTTGAAATAAAGTATAAAACAACAAATTTTTTTAAATTTTGCATTTCATTCATCTCCTATTTGAGTGTAGTATAATGCATGAATTACTAACGAAGTCGTTAAATAACAACATATGAAGATTTAATTTTATAAATGTGGTGAATAACGTTGATTCTTTGCAATTTTTAAAATTATTTTTATCATTTTAAAGTATAACATATAATAATTTTAAGCAGCTAATCGCTTATCGGTGCACAATATTTTTCGGTAACCCGTATTTTGCTCACTCAAATAGATTCAACGGTTTCCGCACAATAGGAGCATGTGACATCTAGTTGACCATTCGAGAAACATGGATTTTCTGAATCTAAGTATCAAATGAATATTGTTCGGTTTCAGATTCCTTTATGGTCATCGCAAAAGCCAAACACATCGAAATTGAAGCCTTTTGAATGGTATTAGAGATTCTGATGGTATCAGTGGAATACGTGGCAACAAATTCCATAGTAGCAGAACCGAATTTTCGTTCAAACTTTACAGTCAAAATGTTTGCTTCAAGTTCCCGGTATAATTTTTTGATGATCAAACGTGAACCATCGCATTATCTAGGTGAATTTAAGTTACGCGGATAATAACCAGGGAACCAACCGAAGATTATGTGGTGACATTCCTGTTATATCTAGATAATTCAAAAACTCGGTTAAAAAATTTACGGTTTTGTTCTCATCAACAATAGTGTCAATTGGTTTAAAAAACGTTGGATCAACTGGCAACAACCCTGTGTCTGAAAGTTTATTTCATCACAATATCAACATTTTTCTGATTAAGTAACAGGATTACAGAGGCAATAATTACCATACCAATATAATTATACAGTATATCCGGAAAGACACTCTCAATCAGTTTCTTTTTGTCTAAAGAACATTACAGAAATCGTCTGGGTATTTCATGCATTATGTATTGGGATGAAGTTCTACTTCAGAGTTTCCGACAATCAGTAGTTGGGTAGGAAATATTTGCTCAGAATGATCATCTTGCAAATGTACTCGCGTGTTTATGGTCAGTAAGTGTTTCCACGTTTCGCCATAAAAACGATTGTTTTAAGCAGGCGCTAATCTCGTGAGCAAAAGTAGAGCTTGTAATGGCTGTTAATACCTGTCGGAAATCACCAGACAGTAATACAACAGCAACACCGAGTATTCTCTCGTTGCCATTTAAATCTTGCAAAGCTCTATGTAATGCTTTGAGTGAATGTTTATGGTTCATGGTACACTTATCCCTGATCATGACTGAATTCATTTGCAATACTGTAGCCAATCCACTCTTTTTTTCAATGGTACACATGCATCTTGTATTTTATGAATGTCCAATGGCAACTGATGCGGAATGTGCAGTTTTTCCGCCATCTAACACAGTGACAACAATGCCCGAAGATGCAATTTCCTATTGCAATCATATTTACGCACGATTGCACCTGAAAGTTTAGTTGCTATAGGGAATGAAAATCCGGAGGTATATAGAACTCGAACACAAAGCCATTTGACCTCATTCCAGCAATATTCAGAAAATTTACGGAAGCTTTTGAAATCCGTATCCAAGTTCTCGTTCCCACCCCGAGAAGTACTCGGTGCCCACTTTCGATGCCCTTGCTCCTGTAAGTTCAGTCTCTGAAGGGGGACATTACGATCAGTCGGCATTATCCGGCAAAGTTACGGGAGTTTCTAAAATCCGATTTTATATTATTATTGTTTCCCATCCAGAAAAACACCAGGAAATCATTTCTCTCTCCTCAAGAATTTTAAAGCAAGCCTTTTCCACAGTTCGTGCAAAATATTTTCGTCCGGCATTATTTGACGTAGATATGAGATTATAATTATATTGAATTGTATTGAGAATATTCGGATTGGCAGTTCCGAAATACAATCAAGATCCACTTTTTTCGTCTCTATGTCGGCAGTGGCCGCGGTAGCCCAGTGGTCAAGGCATCGGATCATAGCTAGCGTGTAATGAGTTCGAGCCCAGCACCACTGAAAACCCGCCGTGTAGGGGAGCGATTCACGTTAAATCTCTCGAGAGCTCAAACGTCCTCCCGTTGGTGTGGTAGTTAGGAGAGGGCGTGCCAGCTCTGGTGTCGTCTGCGTCATTTGACCATGGTTCAAAATTACGCGGTCAGTCGCCAAAAGCCCTCGTGTAGCTGAAAAATGCGACGTTAATATTCACTCACTCACTCACTTTACGTCAGCAAGATAGGCTGGTACTGCTGTCCGTGAATATTCCAATTCCCCAGCATTATCTGGCAAATATACAGGAATTTCTATATTTCGATTTCAGACTCGCTTAAACCATCTCAAATTAGACCAGGAATACACTTTTCCCCGCGCCAAGACTTTAAGGGTGAGCTCCTGCCCCGGTTTGCGTAAAAGACGGTCATCTTGAATTATCCGGCAAAGTTACTGTTATTTCTCAGATTGAATATCAGATTCGGATTATCCATTTTGAATTACGCCAGGGTCCAAGTTTTCACGATTCAAGGCTTTTCATATAAGCCCCTGTTGTTGTGTGTCTAAAATAGGTCGACCGGCTTTATCCGGCAAAGTTACGGTTATTTTTGGAAACTGACTCGAAAATCGGATTCCACCCCCCGAAATACGCCAGGCACTTAATTTCCGTGCATTTTGGTTTGTAATATTTTCTTCCACAGACACATGAGCAATGCCAAATTTTACGGGAATCTGGCAACGTTTTTTCCGGATTCTTCACATTTCTGGGAATAAAAAAATTATGGCGATTATTTGAAAAAAAGAAAAAGAAACGAGTCTTACAGTATTCACACATGATGTGCAACATCTGACTTTTTACCATGGTAATACGCAATAGTGACTTTAATCCTGAAAGAAATGAATCGGTTATGATTGGAAATAATTTTCTATCGAATAATTATATCTTTAATGAAAATTTTATTTCATAACACAAGGAGTAATGCAGTTTTTTATCAAAAATATTTATTATTGTTCAATTTGGGGAAGAGCGGAGGCAATAGATTTATGAAAACTAAAGTATGACACATATACTTGTAATTTCAAAGAATTTAAAGATCGTTGAAAAACGGCGTCAATAACAGTACCACTGTTAGTTGTCGAAACATTTCGGTTAGTGTTCATTTCGTGCTTGAGTTCATCTTTCAGAAAAGCTATGAGCGGCTCGGCTTCTGGCAAACTGAAGTTAACGTTAAAATCACCACTCAAAATCATGGGAAGCGAGTGATAGAAGAGCAGAACCACCTTCGGTATAGGGTAAAAGTACAAAATGCAGGAAATCTTTAATTTTTTTAACTGATTCGGAGAAATGTATGCGACCACCAAAATGACAAGACTTGCTGGTATGTGCGGTAGGCGGGCGTCTTAATTGCTACTACAGTTGGACCCTCAGACGAGGGTAGCAAAGAAACACCGTCAAGCGCATGCTTGTTGTTGTTGTCGTGCCCTTCCCGCAGGGGAAGGAATGAAAGTTGCCATTGCCTGAAGCGCTTGCTTAAAAATTAGAAATATTAGAGAAAATCAAAAATACCCGTTTATTTAATTAGTTTTTTTTAATCGAGAAATCTTTTTTAATCACAATTAAAAATATTTTATTGACAGCGACAGGAATTAACCTCAAACTATGAAATGATAAGCACTTAAATATTTATTCAAATAATTCCATATTACATACTCCTATTTTTTTTAAGAATGATGAGCTTTGCCAGACGCTTACCAGGAAATATAATAATTTTTTTAAATATATAGTTTACACATATATAAATATATCCTGAGATTTCAAACACAACGAGCCCTGAGACTTAGACATTTGAGCGTAATAATCACAACTTTATTCTGGATGAAGTCTAATAAGACGTGCTGGTGTGTGCGGTAGGCGGGCGTCTTAATTGCTAGTAGAGTTGGACCCTGAGACGAGGCTAGCGAAGAGACACACCCAAGGCGCTGAATGGGTCAAATCAAACAGCGCGCGCTTCCCCCGACTTCCTGTTACGGATTTCCGTCCTTTTTCACGAAATCGCTCAAATATCCAGCAACCGAGAGTATAAAGATGTTACACATAAATAAAAACCATCCTATGTTTTAAGTTGGACGAAATGACACACAGTATGCAAAATTATATTGTGATCGGTTGAGTAGTTTCGGAGTCCATTGCGGACAAACACTGTGATACGTATATTTTATATATAAAGATAATGAAAGATCTATAGATGTAAAAATTCCCGATGAATGGAGATAAGTTGGGCTTTTATCGTTTAATAAAATTAAGTCATTTTCGATAATTCAATCAAAAATCTTCTTCCCAGACGTATTTGAATTTTTTGAGCCCCATATTTCATGAGATGCGTTGAAATCTCCCAATATTAAGCTATAATTATCTATATATGATGCTATTTTTGATAAGCTGTCGTCTTTAAAGTTACCCGGGGTGGGATGTAAATATTAAAAATTGTGATAGGAACTGTATCTATCTGAACTTTGACTATTAAAATTTCTAAGTCTTCGCTAATTTCTGTGAATATTTTTATTGCGCTAATATCTTTGTTTAAAACTATCATTAATCCTCCTCTTCTGATTTCTCTATCGATTCGGAATCTAATCTTATTGGGAATTGTGAAATTATCATTAGGGTGTAGCCAAGTTTCTTGGATTATTAAAATGCTTGCTTTTTGAAAAATTGGCGTGAATAGAATATCTGATCTTTTGTTTTTGATTCCACGTGCGTTCCATTGGATTATATTCATGATTTAAATTGGGGGGGGGGGGAATGTGCAACACTACGAATTAGTTTAAATGTTCAAAAAAGAAAGCCGATTAATATTGATTTTTTTAGAGGATGTAAGAAATTTTGTATATTTATCTAAATTTTATTTTGCTCTACTATACTTTCTAAATTATTTTCTCTCTTTTCTGATATGTTCTTTAGTCTTTTTCATTTATTTTTCTATTAATTCGAAAGTCGTTATCTTGTGAAACTGTTATATTGGATGCAATTTTTTTTAACGAAGATTCCATTGTGTTCATCAAGGATGAAAATTTTAAATTTATTTCAGTTACCATCGTGTTTAGTTCTGCCGTAAAACATTGTACAATTTGTTCTAATTTCTTTTCATATATGTCGTTATTTTCTTCCAATTTTAATTCTTGAAAGTTTTTCTAGAGTTTCTATTTTCTCAGTTTGCTTATTATAAGTTATGGCCGAGAATGAGGCCTTTTTTTCTTTATAGAACTTTTCGACTGCTTCGTTTCTCGAGATTTGTTGCTTATTTTTAATTTTTAAGATTTCGACTTCCTTATGATATTTTAGTCGACCTCCTTATTAGTGATATTTTTTACAACTTTTATCGTTAGCTTCATGATTTTCTCCACAACAGCTACATTTTTTTGTATTTATTTCTTTACACTCGTTTTCAGAGTGGTTTAGTGAGCATACACGGCCTTTAATTGAGCTTCTACAATATTTATTTATATGATCAAATTTCTAACATTTGGTACAGTGTTTAGGTTTTTCGAAAAAAAGGCTAGTTCTAAACATTTCAAATCCTACTGATACTCTTTCGGGGATCGTGCATCCTATTTGGGTTACTTTAATTGTTTTGATAGGTTTGAATCCAGATTGTTTTTTTAGTGAACCGTTGAATGTCCAAAATTGCGTAATTGTTACTTTCTAGTTCCGATTTTATGTCATCTATTGTGTATTCCGTGTCAATTCCCTGCAAAATGTAACTAGTACTTAGGCCAATAAAGGATAATCTAGAACTTATTTTAAATCCATTAATTTCTTTAATTTTTAAAGCTTCTTTGGCGGTCACGCAGCTATTTGTTTTGATTTTTTTCTGAATTTTTTGTTTTGCTTATACTCTGAATACTTTTCTTAATTGTGAAATTTCTCATTATTAATTATTTTAATTTAAGTGGATTACCACTCTGAAAGCTATTTTCCGATTTTAAGAAAATTGTAATATTCGGGCTCGTATTTAAATCCAACCTTTCCTCAAACCTGGCCAACAATTCCATATCAGTTAAATTACAGCTATATTTATTTAATGGTAAGCCAGTATTGGTTGTCTCCACCTCCATTTGATTTTCTGGGTGAGAAAAATCACCCATTTTTTCTAACCTACTCCAACACTATTTTGAATTAATACACTCTAACCTTTGTGTAAGTTTTAAAATTAAGAAAAATTTCTCCAAAGTTAGATGAAATTTACACTAAATAACTTTCAAAAAAAGAAAGAAAAACTTAATGAGAAACGACCTCACCAATTCGGATCCACTTGAACTCACTCAACCGACCGTTGTCTGTCAACAAGATTGAAAAAGACAGTGAATCGTAAAACAACCACTAAGTTGTAAGTTACACGTCAAACCAAGCGTGCTGTTCAAGTGTGATATCGTTAGTTACGTAAGCCCATCCACCAGGTCAAGGTTATAACACATCGGGTGGGAAAAATCGGTTTTTAACTGTCCCGAGGCTAAAAACCGCATAAAATATGTTCACCAAATCAGTTTTTAATGGCCCTGAGGTCAAAAACCGCATAAAAAGCGTCCATCAAATCGATTTTTAAATTTTGCAAGACTGGCGCAAAACATTCAATATGCTGTCCACTGTTGCAGCAAGTTTAAATCGAGAAACAACATGTTCCACAACTTATCGAAGTGTGTCCGGGGTCACGTTCAGATTGTGTTGCGCACTGCGTGCCTTCAATTGGGCTAAGTGTGCAATCGGAGCTCTGAATACAATATCCTTCAGATGGTTCCACATCCAGAAGTCCCACGGATTAAGATCAGATTATTGGGGTGGCCAGGCAATAGGGAAATGGTGACTGATAACTCTAGCATTTTCAAAATTACCTCTTCCAGCAGCTGCTTCATTGAATTTGCAATATCCATCTTGAATAAAAATGATCATATCCACACTGTTGAAGATCTTCAATGGCGTGGTAGCACAAAAGACACTCATAGCGCTGACCAGCGACGGTAAAGGGACCAAAAGTACCCAACCCTTCGAAAAAGTATGGTCCTATGATAAATGATGTCGTAAATCTGCACCACACAATGAGCTTTTAAGGATAAGTTGTGCTGGTTGAGTGGATTTTCTGTTGACCATGTTCGGCATTTCTGTGAATTGACATACCTGTCAGATGGAAATGGGCTTTGTCTGACCACAAAATTTTGCATGGCCATTCACTATTCATTTCCATGCGAGCAAGAAACTCTAAAGTAAAAGTCTCTCTTGCTGGCAGGTCAGAAGGAAGAACTCCTGTACGTGGCTAATTTTTTATGGATAGTAAATGCAGAATGTTTCGTAGAATTTTAAGCACCGTGTTCACAGGCATGTCCAGTGTTCGGGTAACTCCCTGAGCATTGCACGGTTGCAAACCACTGCTCCTGCACTGCTGTGTCCACTTCTTCAATTGCCGTCGAATTAATTCTTTTCCCTCCCTCTACCAGATCGCACATGAAGAGAACCTGTCATCTGACAAAAGCCATTTTTCATACCCTTGAGTGTCCAGAACTTTTGTAGAGCTATTGGTGCAGTCATTATTCTTGTAAACAAAGCTTTATAAGCAGAGCGCGGTACTTCAATGAGACATTCATGACGAAATTCTGAGACATGAAATGAAATGAGGAAAAGTCGTGTATCCGGCGTTTATTCTGACGCTTACAGCGTCATCTGCTGACAAAATTTTGAACTATTTTTTCTTACGCCATATGCTTTTCCCCTTCTTCAATAATAATCCGATCAAATTTTACGTCATTTTGATAAATGGATCTTTTTTATAGCGTTTTGAAAATTTAACTTAAATTATAATCACCTGGTACTTGCAAGGCACTAGAAGAAAGCAAGACCGTATAGAATTAGAATCATATTTAGATTTTCATGCGGAAGATATTGCAGCTGAAATAAACAGAACAGATAGTGGCACTGCTCTTATAGGAACTCCTCCGCGCAAAACCAAAGATCACAATACTTTAAACAATATTTAGTACAAATCCAGAAACCTGGCCACCTATTCTATCAGACGCCGATAGATGTTTTTGGATAAAAAAAAAACACCCCAAAGCCATTGACAGAGTATAATTTTCCTTATAACGATACTCGAAGGTAATTCTCACGTTATTATACCAGATTTAAAAAAAAAAACAGCGAAAAGATTGCGCGTAAAGTGTTAGCCAATTCCATTAGAAAAAACTCCATATTGTTTTTAATGAAAATTTTTGGCGGTGTCGTTAGTTCGCTTTCCACAGAAGGTTTTAAAAGTTAGAAGCACCTGGTTGAAACATCCACGAACCCTAGTCAAAAATCAAAATCTTGGATTGAATTAAGTCAGCGATTAGAATGCTGTAAAACAACTGACAGCGATTCGCAAAGACTTATTATTGTAGAGACTAGTTGGGACTTCAACGCAAGAAACAGAAAAAAAAAATGCTTACCCTTAATAGTAAAAGTGACAAACTATCCCATTCTAATAATAGTCATTGTTAAATTTGATGCAATAATGGAGGAACATGTTCGAAGAGTGCTAAAAATCAAGAAACTGAACTACACTATCTAGGGAAAAATATTCAGAACGAGATAATTTCTCTTTTTCATGATATCATTTAAGTACAAATTGTTTATATAATTAAAAAAGCCAAATATTATTTAACATTTCTAAATTGCACCGCCGATGCCAGTAAGATCGAACAAATGTCATTTTTGGCAAGATATGTATTGAAAAATTTAATTCGAATGAAGTTACCCTTAAAATTTATAAAAGTATATAGAATTCCTTCCAGTTGAAAGATTGACTGAAAACGGGAGCTTTCAAATTAAATGGTTGAGAAACTTATAAAATTGGGACTAAATTTGCTAGATATGCGAGGGCAGGCCTACGATAATGGAACCAACATGAGAGGCGAGAAATCACGGGTCCAATCTAGAATTAGGACGTTAAGTCCACAAACAGTCTTACGTACGATGTAGAAGCCACTCTTTAAATTTGGTCTTTAATGACATGGCAAAAGCATCTTTAAAAGCCTATACTTTTTTTAATTACAGTCCAAAAAATTTATTTTCTTCATCATCAACTTTTTGTTGGGCCATATTATTAAAATATATAAGGGGTATATAACATCAAAATCACTAAGTGCATCTCGCTGGGAAAGCCGAATAGAGGCTTTTAAACCCTCAAAGCATCAATTAGAAGACATTTATGATGCTCTTAGTGTTCATAACAATGCTGAAATATCAATATAAGAGATGAATCCCCCCCCCTCTGTATTATTAAATTCTATTAAACAAACCAAGTTCCCTTTGCTCCATCGTTATTTGGTATAAAATGTTCAAGTGCTTAAATTCAATAAGCAAGCTATTGCAAACAAAAGATTGCTATCTACCATCTGTTACGAAACTCTTTAAGAAATTGTAAAGATTTTTTTAATGATCTTCGATCGGATGTGGCTTTTGATGAAAGGCTCTGTGATTCAAAAGAACTGGCCAATTGAGATTGATAACCCTGCTAACTTGGATGTGACGCAACCACGTCACAGAGTTCGACGCAAAAATGTTAATTTTGATTACGAAGCATGAGATGATTTGTTGGAAGTTCCTAAATTAAAATCCAAGATAAGAGTTATTTTTTTAGGATTGACCAAGCAATTAATGCCTTGGAATGCAAATTTAATTTAATGACTACAAATAGCAATTGTTTCCAATTTTTATAAAATATGTAAGGTTTAAAGAGACCTCTAAAAATTAATAATTAAAAACTGTAAAAATTTAGAAATGATGTTGACAGACGCAGAATCGGTGCATATAAACGTGCTTGATCTAGCAGATGAGATAATGTTAGTTTAAGCTTTACTAGGCAAAAAAAAAAAAGCCCAATAGAAAAATTTCAAAATTTATTTCATTTTTAGAATTTGCACCAAATCTTGCTATTGCGTCAAGAATTTTACATTCGTTCCCAATAAGTCTAGCAAGCGGAGAAAGGAGTTTCTCAAAATTTAAATTTTCTCTTACGGTCCAATAATCTTCAAGTTAGATTAAATGGTTTAGCTTCACTGTCTATGGAACATGAAAAAAATGAACAAATTGATTTAAAAGAATTGATCAGAAAATTTTCAGAGTTAAAATAAAACTCTAATTTTTTTAATTTCTTTTATTAATTTTTAATAAACATTTACATATGTATACTGTTATGCACCCTTTTTCTTTGTAAGAACAATTTATATAACAATTTTATAGGCGTGTATTTATGACCGATTTCTCTCCATTTTTTTTTTTTTTTTTTACTTTGATGAGAAGGGTGGCATATTTTTGTCCAAGGCGGCAAAACTCCTAGAGCTGGCTCTTAACCCATGCTTTTTACACAAATGACATTAATTTTCTCATTAATCATTTTATTCTTACAATAGGAATTATTTTTTTACATTTTAGTTCGGTTCACAACATACGCGTGTTTTTTATTCTATTGATCTTGTGGTTCTATAACCTATATTTCTTTTGCATCCGTCATTGCTTCCTACAAAACAGTACAGCATTTATCAAAACAGCATCTATGTTTGACAGCAACTGATGGAAGAAAGGTTGATTCTCTCGGATTCATCTGTTGGCCAGGCCAGATTCGCTGTGATTTGGATTGGTTGCAACTGACTGAGATTTCTTTGGTATGAAAAGAATCAAATAGAGATGTCTTCAGAGAAAGCAATATTACATATCTATAAAAATGTGACTTTTCCTTCCCATGAATATGCTTCATGTGACCAGTTTCAGAAAAACTCTCGTAGAACATTACATAGACAAAGTTATTTCCTTGGTATGAATCCTTAAATGCCTTTTTAAATTGTCCTTTCGAGCAAAACTCTTGTTGCACCTTTCACAAGTATAAGGCTTTTCCTTTGTATGAGTTCGTAAATGGACTTTTAAACTGCCAGTTTCAGAAAAACCCCTGTTGCATGTTTCACAAACATAAGGCTTTTCCTTTGTATGAGTCCGTAAATGGACTTTTAAACTATTACTTCGAGAAAAACCGGTGTTGCACATTTCACAAACATAAGGCTTTTCCTTTGTATGAGTCCGTAAATGGACTTTTAAATAAATATTTCGAGAAAAACCCTTGTTGCACACTTCACAAACATATGGCTTTTCCTTTGTATGAGTCCGTAAATGATTAATTAAATCAATAATTTGAGAAAAACCATTGTTGCACATTTCACAAACATGAGGCTTTTCCTTTGTATGAGTCCGTAAATGGACTTTTAAATCATAACTTTGAGAAAAATCCTTGCTGCACATTTCACAAACATAAGGCTTTTCCTTTGTATGAGTCCGTAAATGGACTTTTAAATAAACATTTTGAGAAAAACCCTTGTTGCACACTTCACAAACGTAAGGCTTTTCCTTTGTATGAATAAGTAAATGTCTTTTTAAATGATCATTTCGAGAAAAACCCTTGTAGCACATTTCACAAACATAATTCTTTTCTTTTGTATGAGTCTGTATGTGGGTTTTTAAACCTTTACTTCGGGAAAAACCCTTCTTGCATGTTTCACAAACATAAGGTTTTTCCTTTGTATGAGTCCGTAAATGGAGTTTTAAATCACAACTTTGAGAAAAACCCTTGCTGCACATTTCACAAACATAAGGCTTTTCATTTGTATGAGTCCATAAATGTTTTTTTAAATTACAAATTTGAGAAAAACCCTTGTTGCACACTTTACAAACATATGGCTTTTCTTTTGTATGAGTATGTAAATGGACTTTTAAATAACCATTTCGAGAAAAACCCTTGTTGCACACTTCACAAACATATGGCTTTTCCTTTCTATGAGTCCGTAAATGATTAATTAAATGACCAATTTGAGAAAAACCATTGTTGCACACTTCACAAACATATGGCTTTTCCATTGTATGAGTCCGTAAATGATTTTTTAAACTACTAGGTTGAGAAAAACTCTTGCTGCACATTTTACAGATGTAAGGTTTCTTTTGTATGGATACATACATGTGCTTTTAAATTACAAATTTCAGAAAAAAACCTTGTTGCATTTTTTACAAACGTTCAGTTTTTTATTATTTTGAACATGCAAATGATGCCCTGGGTTCCTTTGAGGGAAAGCCATTTTACCAGTTTAAAATGTGCAAGTTTTTTCACAGATGTGAAAAAAATTCTCTATTTAAAATCAACAGTGAAGAAAATGGGTCTTGCACTCTTGTTCAGAACATAATTTGTATAACATCTTTCTGTAAAAAAAATGTATTCAATATAATGTAGCACATGCATAAGCAGAATTTTATTCATTAAGATTTATCAAGTAAAAAAATTCCGCTGTTTAATACAGCTTAGAAGAATCAGCTAAATATTTTTTGCCCGATATCTAAAGAAATAAGCAGGATTTTAGATATTTTTATAAAATCAATCAAAACCTAAAATATATATTAAATATTAGAAACTAAAAATATGCTCATGCAGTACTTTACAAACAGAAACAAGTTAACACAAGCAATATACAGGAAACTGAAGGAATATCATAAAAAAAGGAATACCTTCTTGGAGGAGGACTCTATTAGGTTATGTCCTGCATTATATGGTACATACCCTGAAATGGATTGAACCTTATTCAAACATACCTTATTGGTTTGAATTATTATTGAGATTAAGAGTAACAATAAAGCTACTGTCGATTGTCAACTAATTTATATTAATATATTAGTAAATCATAACAAAAGATTTTTGAAATTACAAAATTTTTTTTGACTACGATATTTTAAAATTTTTTCTTATAAAACTTCAAATTAAGAATAATATATATATTCCCTATAATCTGCTTTATTTAACCGTTTTTTTATGAAAAGGATGATTTATACAAGCAATTATTCAAAAATTAGATTACTCTGAAACAAGGTAACCTAATGGATATTTATATATTCATATTTTATAACTGAATAAATTTAATAATTTTATTCAAGGAATAATTAGGCCATGGTAGCCAAATGACCTATGCCGGTATTTCCCAAAAAGCATTGCTCCCCTGAGCCTCCGGTCCTGTGGCTGCTAAAAACCTACCATGTAGAGGAGACGGTACAGATATTTCTATCGAAACTAAAAGATCTTGATTTCGGAGAGATGGATGAGAGCTTGTCTTTGCTACTAGATTATAGTTTAAAAGTAAAAACTGTCTTGGTTCTTAGGTAGAATACTACTGAATTTGCATCAAATTTGACTCCTCGTGGATTAAAATATTGTTACAATTGCTGGAGATTGTACTACTCTCTTTTTCCTGCATCTCTTCTGGTGTCTACATGTGTGAATGTTGATTCAATTATTTTTGGAACTACATCCATCATGAGTATAATTTATTTTGAAAGCTTCCTGGAAATTAGTCATTCTATTTTTGAAATATTTTATCTACATAAATCCTGTGTATAAATTTTCTTTGCACAATACGATACATTCAATTTTGAATTTTTCTCTGAGGAATGAAGAATACACACAATGGCAAAAATCCTCCTTTAAAAAACACAATTCACAGTATTATTAAAAGTTTTCAAATATAGTATTCCTCAGTTGATGCATATTGCAAAATTTTCAAGAAGATATTTAATTTAAGCAGCTAAAATATTTCTTGCATCATCTGGAATTGTACCTTAAGTACTGAACTCTCCTGTTAATAAACCGAAACCAAAAATCTATTTAGAGTTGTTTAAGAACAAATGTTTCCAACAATTAAATTTGAATCTGAGGTTTTCTGTTTATTAGTACTAATGCTTTCCCCTTATTTTGTTCAAATATGTTTTAAAGGGCTTCAAATTTATTTCTTCTATAGATTTATTTATTATAACCTTTAGTTTCACCCAGTATCTTATGTTACAACTCAAATTACAAAACTTGAATATTTCCTAATTCTTGGAGAAAAATAAAAGATTAATTAAATTGATTTATTTACCTCTTATTCTTATGCAAAAAAAGTAATAAAACTTTTTGCTAACTTATACATATTGAAAAACAAAAAGACTTTATGAGAGCCCAACATTGTAATCCCATTAAATTTACTTAAGACACTCATATGTCATACATGTGAAATTGGTACTTATGAATTATCACAACAATCACAAACTCTATTAATAACTTACCAAGTTGGTAACCCCGATTTCCCACGTGTTATACACGCTGAACTGTCGACCAGGTGCTTTGCTTCATATAAAGTTGTCAATAGGTTGCGATATACACTACTGTGAAATTAAACACATACTAAAATGTACATTTAAGAAATAAAACTAAAAGTAACTTTTAAGATCCATTAACTTAAAAAATAGAAAATAAAATTTTTTTTGAAAAAACAAAATATTTTGAAATTATTAAAAGAATGGTAATTTGTAAGTTGATTTTAAAAGTTTAAATAAAAATATTAATTTTGAAACTTTATATATATATATAAACTCAATAAAATATAAATTATAAAGAAAAAAGTACTTAATTTCTGTAAATTAAGTTTATTATTGTCAGAACCATATGAATAAAAAACAGAATCACTAAAAACAAATGTTTAGCTCTCTCACTTTTTGAGTGAGTGAATATTAATGTCCCACTGTTCAGCTACACGAGGGCTTTTGGGGACAGTCCGCGTAATTTTGAACCATACAACATGGTCAAGTGACGCGGACGACACCTGAGCTGGCACCCCCCTCCAAACTACCACACCACACCAACGGTAGGACGTTTGAGCTCTCCACAGATTTTACGTGCATTCTTCCCTACACGGCGGGTCTTCAGTGGTACTGGAATCGAACTCATGACAAGCTAGCCACGATCCGATGCCGAGACCACTTGGCTACCGCGGCAACCTCTCACTTTGATTCAAAATGAAATAAATTTAAATAAGTACCATTGGTTACTTATGAAGGTGATTACAACATAATCAGCACTTTTCAAATTTTATTTAATCTGATTTTAAAACAATGGGAAATTGCTGATTTTTAACATGATATATGAATATATTTATAATTTTTTTTATTTATTCAACTCTAAAAAAATAATCCTGAAAACATTAAAAATTTACTTTTTCAAACAATGGGTTCCTTTCATGGGAGAGGTTATATATTTTTTAAAAACATAGACAATAGTACTCATATATTATGGTGGATCGAAAAATGCTTGTCAAGATCTGTCTATGCAAAAAAAAAAGACATCAACTGTACGCTGTTGACATTGCCAAGAGCATTTAATTGAACCACCAACATACCAGTCCACAGATACTCGATGTATGCCTTAGATGAGGGGAACAAAAAGAAATCCCTATTCAGGTCAATCAATAAGCACTTTTAATCCTATCTTTTGTGTGGCTAGGATAGCCTCGTGGTCATAGTCACAGATTCAAGGATGGCATGTCATGAATTTGAGCAAAGTACTGCAGAAGACCCACCATCTACAGGAAGCTGATACATGTCAAATATATTGGTGCTCAAAAATACCCTTGTGCTGCGGTGTGGAAGTTTGGAGAGGAGAGAGCCACAGCTCAGGTTTCATCCTTGTCACTTGACCATGGCTTAAAATTACCAGGTCACTTTTTAATAGCCCTCACACAACAATATGTGTGTGGTGCATCTGTAATCTAACTCCCTTATCTTTTGCGGGTTACAACTTGCACAAGAATGGGTTACTGCATATCCCTTTCCTAGAGAAGAATGTTGTTTATCTTTCAACAGAATTTCTGTGAGATATATATATAGAAGGTTTTTATTGCATCTGACACTGTTCTCCAGTAGGTTCAAGTGTCTTTGGAATGTGTTCTGGTGATGCTGTGGGCAGTAGTAGAGATGGGTTGTTGCTGATGCTGTTTGAATCACTAGTTATGATTTACTCAGAATGACTTAAGGCTCTACATGATATTATTGTTTAACTAATGAGTAGTGTTAGGCTGCACTACCATAACATGTTGAAACCCTGGTTAAAAATTTTGGTTGTAGTTGCTGATGGATGGTATGCCTTTAGTGACCTTAGGATGGTTGGAGAGAGAGTAGGGTGATTTGAACCGACAACTTGCCTATCTGGAGACCTTATATGATTGGGCGGGAAAGGAATCCCTAATCAGGCCAGTTGTTAAGACCTTTAATCACCATCTATTGTTGATTGTGACTTGCACGGGAAGGGTTCCACTGCACAAGATGCTTTCTGGTATATAAATGAAGGAAAATATAAAAAAGATTAATTATTATGTTAAGTACCATCACAAAGAGAATGAAATTTACACTTTTGAGCATGTAAAAAGTCAAAGCAATTTTTGTTAAAGAACAGGCATTTTAGTATATTTTAAACATTACTGCGATGAATGGACATCTACACAATAGTTACAGAAAATAAACATGAGGTACACTTAAGTCATTTAAGTATTAAATTTTTAAAAATGTCAAAGGTCCAAATTACAGCGACAGTAAAGCAGAAGGTGGAAGAAATGTTTAGATCAGACTGATTCGTTGGTGCACACAAATATACCTAAAATTTTAAAAATTCAGCTCTAAAGTATGGGTGTACAATATAAACCGGATTTTATGGTTTCTAATTGATGAAGTGAACTTTTGTTACAGAAAAACAGGTATTTTAGTACTTTTAACATTTATTTTGATAAGAACACCTACTAAATAGTTACAAAAAATTTCAGGTAAATATAAAAACATCTTCAATAATTTTCTTTAAAAAAATTGGCTGTCAAAATTCTAGTGCTTGATATAGCGGAAAAAGGAAAAAAAAGCTTTGATCAGATTGATTCAACAGTGTGGGGAAAAAGAGCTGGGTTATGAAATGTGCATTGGGTTGGATCCTAGCCAGAGTCCAATTATTTCGACAAAAAAAATTTGGCACCAAAATATTTAGTGATAAAATTTACAATCTGGCAACCCTGCAAACTAGTAACACCATTCAGAATGGATTTTTTTAGTTTTTCAGGATTTGAATGCTGGTCATTTTTCTCAATAGTAGTCTTCCACAGTTAAGCAAGAGATTTTTCTAGAAAGCTGAAAGTGCAGGAATGAGCAGATTTTTTTCTTTTTTTGAATTTTAACAACCGAGGAAAGAATGTTTGTTAAAGTAAAAGGGAGATTCATTAATTAAATTTGGATGATTTTTTTCTCATTGTATTTTAGAAGCAACAGGTTTTTCTGTTTATTTCTTGAAGCCATTTAGGAAACCCCATTTTTTCTCTCAAGAAACACAAAAAATACATATTTTTCTTTTGAATGAAGAAGTCAGAAAGAAATGAAATTGCTTTGTGTTTGTATGAAAGATTGAAAATATTTCAGCATGGATGTCAGAAATATGGAAAAAGAATGATTGTTTGAGAGAAATAGAGATCGTTATTTTATCAGCCTAAAACATGCATATTAACTCCTTTTTCCCACCGTTCCATTTAAGAACCAAAGTTTTTTCTGCTTTTCTTGAAGAAGACATTTTAGATACCACTTTTTTTAAAACTCCATTACAATTATATATCAGGTGTTAAAGATAGTTGTTTTGCTACTAATAATTTTTGAATTGAGTAATGCTGACTAGCTTGAGCTTGAATGTTTTTTTCCCCCCCCCCCTTGACAGCTAAACAAGTATATTCTAGCTTTCATTTTTTTATCCCAATAGTTGGCTTAAATATTTACTGCTAGTTGATATGCTGAATGGGAGGTACACAAGAATCAGGTAAATAATTATTTAGTTAATTTGTTTTTACTTTAATGAATCCCATATTGAGACAATTGTTCTTTTATAAGTTAAGTATGAGGGAAAAGTCCTTCGAACCATTTTACCATGCAAAAAAAAAAATTCAATATTGCAAGTAGAAGTTCAGTCTTTTACATATTTCTTTGGTAAGCCACTTTCTGAGATATGGAAGGAAGTATATTCAACATTTTCAAGAATAATGAATTTCTGAAACAATTTACAAATGAGCTTAATGAATATGTTTACATAATGCATGATTATCTGAGCAATCACAAAATAAGCTAAACATAGTTTTACACACCTGTAATAGCATTGATTCTAACCCCTCTCTTTCTGAATATGCTTCCATTGTTTAACTACATAAAATACATCTCCATTAGCCTGCAATTTCACAAATCAAGAATTTATTGCCTGGACATAAATATCTGTCAGGAACCTTTAATCCATTATGAAATGAAAATAGGTTGTGAGGACAAACTGGGGAGAGTACCACCATTTTCATTTAAAATAATTAGTTTATCATGTGTGTATTGTGAAAAGATTCACAATACATATTTTTATAAGTATTGGCATACAGAAGATGTGACATACACCAGTAGTAGGCTGAATTACAATAATTATCAACAACTTATTTATTGAAAGGATGCTTTATATCAGTCGATGCAATTTTAAAATTTTCATGATTTGCTTAAAATTCATTGATTTTGTTTTTTCTGAAACAGCTACCCAAGAAATTTCACTTTCAAAATTTTAAAACAAGAACATTGAAACCTTTCTTCCAAGCACATTGAAGGGGCAAATTGCAAAGCTAATGTTTAACACCATTCCCAAATCTGTTTCAAAGCATAGGAAACTTTTTGGTTACCATTGGCCATATTGTAATTAATTGTTAAATTGGGTACCCTTTCTTGCAGAAGTTGAATAAACAATACATACCTTCTATCTAATTTACCAGTAATAACATAAGCAACTGGGTAATGCATTCCTTATTAGTCAAGTACAATTAAACTTAGTAAACAGAAAATATTCGAAGTCAATTCAGAGTATATTAGATACTGGACAATATTTTACAATTTTTCATCATTATTTCTCCCCCCCCCCCTTCAGCTTTTTAACATCCTATTACTTAAAAGTTTTTGGGTAATGCTCTAAGCAGGTCTTAAAACTATATTTTGCCCTTGAGGTTTATACAAAGGAGCACAACTAAAGAGTCTTTCGGGAACTTAATACTCATAATTATAACAAATAAATTTTTTTTTTAGTCTGCAAAAACAAAGTAAAAGAATTAATGTAGTTAGATAAGTTTTAGTTTGTTAAAAAGTACTCTTAAAAGAGACATATCTAAAAACCATTCATTTCCTATAACTGAATACATATTCTAAACTTAAGACTTTACAATAGCTTTTTTAAGATTATCTTTAATGAACTCCATACATGTTTTATAACTTGGTTGAAATGTTTTGAGGACTCAGTTTATAATTATGCTTTAAAAATATATTACACTGATCCCTTCATTGTCTTTATAAACAGTAATTCTACCAAGATAATCCATTGGCAATATAGGATCTTTGATATTTCTACAACTAGTCTTCATTTTATTTGTCTTGGAAGCTTCAAATGTTATCAAAAGTGTGAAATACCTAAATCTACAATTACACTCATGATATACACAAGGTTAAGGGAAAGTTAAATCTAAGCATCTAAGCATTGCAGGGATCTTTCTATGTGATTCATATACAGTTTTTTTATGACAGATGGTCTATATATATATTCTAATAATGAATTTTTTTCACTCTGATTTATCAACTGTATTTTCTTATGAAGAATCATGTTATCACCCTTTATAATAGACAGTGATCTGTGAATGATTGTGAGAACAAAAATTTTATGCGAAGTATACAACATTTTAAAAGCCCTTCTTCAAAATGATCACCTCTAGAAATTTTTTTTGCAATTATTATTATCACAAACATTTAAAAATTTAGCCAAACAACTTACCTAATATTTGTGTTACTTTTTCAAAACAGTCAATAGAACTTTCGTTTTAACTTCAAGAAATCACAATTTTAACTTACATAAGTCAAACGTAATGTTTACAGGACATGTTATGAAGAACCATTGTGGATAGATAAATTCTACTAATATAGAGAAAACAGTAAACACGTAGCATTTCTCAAACTGAGGAGTGCATCCCTAGGGGAGGCGTAATAACTCTCCGAGGGGGATGCCACCATATTAAAGAGTCGAAAACAAAAGATTTAAAAAAATTAATTTAATGAAAGTAAATAAACCAAATATATTTTGACGTAATACAAAATAAAATACACATTTACAAAAATATAACGCACTTGTAAATGTATGAGTACTACACAGTATATTTTATAATAAATTTAACAATACTATGTTAAGACAAGTTTAATAATTACAAGTTACCCAATGGGCTTGTCGCATATAAAATTACATACAAAAATTAACACTTATGATGATAATTTGTAAGATTTAAAATTAATCTCTTAACTGTCGGTTAAAAGTTACGTGATTCGCTCCCCAATGCCACTGTTGTGAATGGCATCCCCTCTCCAACCAATCAGCAGCGAATGACGTCATTTTTTGTTGCGGTTCTGTTCTTACTTTAGATGTAATTAAATCGTACAGTTGTAACGTTGTGTATTTCTATTGTCCGTCATTAAATGCTTTATGGTGATGTCTTCAGAAACAAGGGCTTTTTCAAGCTTCAGAATACGCCAAAAACGCCAAGCAGCGCGAGTATCATTCAAATGTGGTTGCCCGTCTGTTGGATCTTCTTACGTCTGACTGTGTCACTAAGTTAGAGTAAAAGAGTTAGAAATTGTGGGCTTCCACCACAAAAAAGAGTTCGAAATACAATTACAACTTTTAAATAGAATACATTAAAAAAATGAATTTTTAATATTTGTATTTCAGGGTAGAAATTTTCAACTAGTTTTTGAACAATATTTTGATTTTATTTGAAAAGATTAAGATATAAGAAATTTGTTTTTATATTAAGCGCTCAAAAACAGTTCCATTACACATATAATTCTTTTTTTTTTTTAAATAAAATTTCTAATTTTCTTTTGAAACAATTGGTATTTTTTTTAAAAGTAAGGAGATCTCGTTATATTTAAACATGAAATAAATATTATTGAAATTTATTAAAATAGTATTAAATATATAAATAAACTTAATTTTTAAAATTTTTTCTCTCTTATCTTTATTTATTATTACATACTATGTTTACTTTCTATAAATCTATTTATATATATATATATATTTTAATTTTTACATTTTATTTTTTTCAATAAAACTATTTTCTACTTATACTGTGATTTTCATATACTGTTATTTTGAAAATTTTAACGATTAAACTTTTTATAAATGCTATATACATATATATTTTTATGTTAGTATTTCTAATATCTTCAAAAACTATTTTTGACTGCTCATTATTTTAATGTTAAAAATTAATATTTGATTTACACAGGTATGCTAATAAAATTTTTAAAAAATGAAAAGCTTATTTTGACTGCAAAATTTATTTCAATAAAAAATAATTGACAAATTTTTCTTCTTTTTTTTTTTTAATTTTGAAACTTTTTAGATAAAATATTAATAAAACTTTTCAACTTCTCACAATTGTTATTTTTTCTATAATTCCCTTGAATCGAATTATGTATGCACTGCCAGTTTTTATGAGCAGCTTGACCACTAGACCGTGGTAGCTTAATGGTCAAGGTCACCCGCTCGTAGCTGGCGTATCATGAGTTTGAGCCTGGTACCGCTGAAGACCCGCCGTGCAAAGGAGGCCGATGCACGTTAAATATGTCGAGGGGTCCAATTCCTCTCGTTGGTGTGGTGTGGAAGTTAGGAGAGCTGAGGTGTCTTCCTCAAAACGTGACCATAGTTCAAAATAATGAGGACCTTCACCAATAGCGTTCGTGCAGCTTTATAGTGCGATGTAAATATATATATATATATAACTCTCTCTCTTACTTTCTTAAATAATGTTATTAACAATTTTTACATTTGTTTTAATTTAAAATTTGTTGTTTGATATTTAATTATTGGAAATGCTATTTCTACACATTTTTAAGAGGAAGAGGATGACGGAAGATGGTACATCCTTCCCTAACTGCCACACCACATTCACAATAAAGAAATAAGAGTCAAAATTAAATGCTATCATCCTTTGCATTCGTTTTTTCAAAATGTATTTATACAAATACAAAAGTAGCTTTAATGTTATTCTTAAAAATGCAGCTATCTTTCCAATATAAAATTTGGGAATATTTCTAAAAAAATCTATATTCATTTTTTTTCTTTAGAAACTGCCGCAAAAAAATATACGTTCGTGTTCTATATGTTTTCTCAAATTTTATTTTTAAAATTAATGGGTCCTTGTAGTTTTTATTATTTAAATACATTTAAAAAAATTTATTTCATTTTTTAGTTAATAAACTATGTATAGTTTGAAAATAATTCATTTTTTATGAGTATTGCTGGCTGCGAAAGCTGTATAAAAATTTAAATTTGCAATATCTATCCAGTAATTGACAATTTAATTGATATTGTCAAATTTACTTCATTATTGCATTTTTTATGCAGGAATAATTGTGCTTCAGAATGAGGAAAACTTGCCGTCAGAGTTTACTACAAGAAAGAAAGAAAGAAAATTTTTACTACCACTTTGGAACACTTATTATCAACAAGAAAATTAAATGCAAATGTTATTGAATTTCATTACTTCAACATTTTCAAATGAAGATTATAATAAAAAGGAAATATATTAATTAATGAAGATAGATATCTTGACTTTATAATTTCAGACAAAACTTTAATTTCAATCCAGATAGTAAAGAATATTTTAATTAAAGTGCAATTCAATGGTTTGTTTTTTTATATATATCAAACACAAATCCATTCATTTTGTTAAATAGATTTATAGTGCAAGTATAGCAATTTTTTGTGTATCTGAATCCAACTTATTGGGATTCCCCATTAACTTCAAATATAAGAGAATGTATTCACTATACAATTAATTCTTAGCAGTGGCGTACACACACACACACACAAGGGGAGGGTTTGAGAGTTCAATACCCCTCCTTAGACCAACGTTTTTAATTTTCGCCATCTAGCTTATGCCTTCGCGCTTAGGTCTACGTGTTTTTTACCCCTCTCCCCTCCCAAAAAAAAAGAGGTATGTGCATGCCACTAATTCTTAGACTGAATTATAAAACGAGTTTAAAAGTATTATATATTTTCTTTTCAACATCGTATAAATATTTAGAAAGAATTCAATTACTCCTTTCGACAGAAAAAAAATTAGATTTTCACGTAAAAGAAATCAAATTTATACTTTAATTTTATTTTTTTAAATGTATCGTTTATGTATTCCCATTCCCATAAATTTCAAAAATTTTGCTAAAAAGTGAAAAGATATGTACACAATGGCGCGCACAAGGGGGGGTGACCCCCTCCAAAGCACTTGAGTTTTTTTCAGTTGATGATAATACTATATGTATATAATGCAAAATTTAATTAAGTACTTGTAATTACAATTTATTTTATTAATTAATGCTAGCTATTAATTCAGTAATTTATTTTTTTACTATTTTTTGTTAACAAAATCAGAAGAATTAATTGGTTTTGTCTTGAGGTATGATACAAGTTGGGGAACTTTCTACAATGGACCCTTCCCCCCTTGAAAAATGTTTATATGCTCTACTGTATGTAGACATTAGATTTTGCTACAAATAAGTTTTTTTTTAAATTTACGATGTTTTTGATCTAAATAAAATATAAATTTAATTAGAAATTTTTGTTTATTTGAAAATAACTTTATTGAGGAGTGCATCAAAAAATGGGTAGAAAATATTATTGCTGTTATTAAAAAAATGCAACAGCAATATTCATTTGTTTAAGTGGGGTCAAAAGGAAAAGTTAATGATTTTCACACAGAAGAAAAATTTAATTGTTTGAGCTCTTTCTTAATTTTAATTATTTTGCTTGAATTCAAAGTGAAAATCCTTCGTGATTTAATCTCTTATATTATGCTTTAAGTTTATTCAATATTCTGGTATTTGAATTTTGATAGTTATTACAAAAGAAGAAAGTAATCCCTTGTATGGTAAATATCCCCTTTTACACGAGTAAAAAAAAGAACAGTTTTGCTTGTCTTTCTGTCCCCACACAATCGATGAGCTCTCTTTAAAACTGCTTGACCGTTGATTTTGACCTTGCCATTTCCACACCCTACTGTTTTATATTTTCTCATTTTTGCCTGTCTCTCTTTCGAAGTAAGGCATTTTACAAACTATAAATCCAGCTACATTCTGTCAGATAAGGATTCATGTTGTCAATGCTAAAAATACTATGAAAAGCCGTTGGAGAGGGGTTAAGCAATTAGTTGCCTCTATGAACACTTTCCTTCCCCTTTGGCGGAAGAAACCTCCCAACATCTCAAACCAGTACTGTGTTGTATTATGCAGAATTTGACCCCTTGGATAAAACGACCCTTCTCTATTGTTCAAGCAAAAGCTGCTCGCTGTGAAATTTTTAATAGGACCCCTTTTCTTTCTCTGATAAAGATCTTTAGCTGACCGGTCCATCCGCTCACTGTATGCATTCTCCTTCCGACAAACAACGACCTTTGCAGCTGGCACATAATAAAATAAAAAACCATAGCCATGTCCGTTTTTTCTCTCCCCATCCCCCAAAGAGAGTGTCTAAATGATTCGCTTTTGCGAGTTCTGGGTATTTTTGTTTAGATTTTCAAATGACTTAAATAAAGAATTGGCTGATCTTAACAATATTTCAGTAATTCAACCAACTTCAACTGCAATTAAAGACAAAATTACAATTTATTTAGTCTGAATATCGATGTAAAAACTAAAACAAAATTTGCATACTTTCTATGGAAAGATATTTAAATTTATGTGTTCCATAACCCACAATTTTCTAAAAAGTGTTATTGCATATTTAAAAATATCATACAAATATCAAAAACTCAGAATTGGATTTTAAAAATATATTAATACTACTAAATGCTGAAAATTATACTAACAGTGAAATTTTGAATGTGAAAAAAGAATGTTTTAGAAATCACTTTTCTCTTTACAAAACAAAAATAAACGTTTTAATCAATACGATTTAGATCTTTTCAGAGATCATAGTCAATCTTCAAAAAATTCTAACATTAGATTTAGATTTAGTTATAGACTAGATCCAATAAAAATATGATTAATATGATAATTTTGTGGATAGAATGCAAAAATGAGAAAAAAAATTTAAATTAATATACTTAACAGACCAATCATGCATTTCTCTAAATTTGTAAAAAATAAAAACTAACTGGATTTTTTATTTCTCATACAAAGGTTTTTTTTTGTCATTATACTGTAGTTTTTACCTCAAACAGTAAAATTCAATAAAATATGAATTTCTTTTTTGTTTGATTATTACTGCTTAGTTAGAAATATCAGCAAAATTTCAATTTTATTAGCAAAAAAATATTTATCTATTTAAATCCTTAGTATCCCTATCCTTTTAAAAAGTAAAATCATTTTTAGGATTTAAGAAGAAAGTCAAATCTTCAAAGCCCTTATCTAGAATGAAATTTAAATATTGATTAGCATAATTAATTGGAATTTATTAACATTATATTCTATTGCTTACTATTCCGGAGTTCAATGAAATGATTTTATACTCGTTAGTACAATGTCCTGTAAAGCTAAATAGTTTTCTAATGGAAAATGCACCTTTTTCCGTTTGCGGAAATAATACATATAATGAAAGAGAAGTAACTTTTAATAGATCATCAGATTCTCCATTAAAATCTAAGTTTACGCAAGAACAGCTCCTAAATTTTAGGATGTAAATTCATGCAAAATACATGGGATTTGTTTCACAGTTTAAACATTTTAATGCCCTTCAAAACTATGCATTTAAATGGAAAAACATTTTTGAATGTATCTGCGGGAAAAAAAAGAACAAATATAAGAAAAAAAATGAAACACTGAGAGAGAATATGAAATGTGATTGCAGATGATTTCAATAGATTTAGACTTTAACAGTTTGTATAACAAGCACATATTCTAGTTACTGAATATAACACATGAGTAAGTATTACTTAGATCACAAATTAATATTACTAGTGATTATAAATTATATTGAAAAATAACAGTAAAAATTTTGATGAAAAATATAGTACTTTTTTTAAAAATTGTCTTTACATGAAGTACTTATAACATGTTGATCTACTTCAAAATATCATTTTTTATAATTGCATTCTTTATAGTATTTGTGTGTGTGTGGAATGGAGCGTCCTGAAAATACCTTATAGTTCTAAGGATTACGTGAGTTTAAAAAGCTTGACAACCACTGTGGCACATAAATTGGGTCGCTAACTAGTATTATCCTAACTTGTACACAATACCACCCGTTTCACGTTATAATTAGCACGTGCAGAGTTTCACATGATAGACCTTTGCTAAAATCAAAATTCAAATCACAACTCAGCTGCGGCTCTTTAAAAAACAATAAAAGATACAAAAAATATTTTAATATAAAATAAAAATTAATGTTCTAATTAAACATATAGGATTATTGCTCAAAGTGCAGCTTTTTATACCCAGGAGTATATTACAGAAACTTTCATGAAATGCAGTTTCCTAGTTTATAAAAGATAGTTGAAAAAAAATGCAAATGATTAAATTTAAGACATTAGATAATAAGTATTATGAAAGATTGTGTAGATTTCCCTTGAATATATGGCCTGATTTGAAAATACCAGATAGTAACATATTTTAATTGCGTGACTTTTTACAAACATTTTTTTTTCATATTTGTTTTTCACTAAAGATTTAGAAATTTGCAGTGCTTTTATCTTAACACAATACAAAGTGTGCGCAGTTTTAAGACACACACACGCATTTCAATGGTGAAATGAATAACAAAATGAACGACATCGAACACTTTGTTGACAGTTTGATGCTAAAAAAGCCAATGCAAAGAAAAATATTAGATTATTTTCCAAAAACTCAATAAATGTTTTGTTTTTCAAAAAACTTTAAAATTTTGTATTAATTTTAATTTAATTCTTGTGAATGTTTTTGTTTCACTGATTTTTATGAAATACATGCATATACTTTCGATGTAGATAAAATAAGCTCTGATAAACTTAATTTTGTTGATATGTTTTTTTTTTGTACTATCTCTTAACACGCAATTCTTTTAACAAAATTCTTCAAAAAAATATTTCAGTCCCTTCAGTTTCGTGTTAAGTGATTTTCACTATATATGTAATAAATCATTTGTTTTTTGCTGGACTCTTCAAAACATATATTCCCAAGCTTTTTTGTCTCATAGACCCCTTGTCATGTTTTTCAGGGGGCAATGTTTGGGATAGACCCCTGCTTAATTAATATTGAGTTTTTGCAAATTTATCAACTTAACTGTCTTTTTGACAGCTGGTACTACTACCCCTACGTTCAAAGAATTAAATTTCTAACTGTAATGAAGTATAGTGTTTAAAATTTAAAAATCACTGTGAATTAATTAAATTAAAAGTTAATTAATAAATAATACTGTTAAATAAAATAACTAAACAATAAACAAATGATTTTAATGGGAGGATCTGGTGTTACAATATCAAATTTTCAACATTTGGTATCAATTTTGTCAGATTTAACCTTAAATCTCCTCTGTTAGTAGTGTTCAATTTTTTTTTTTTTTTTTTTTTTAGTTTTTGGAGATAGGCAACATTGTGCTGAAACTCCTTCACATTCGGAAAAGCAATTTGAAATTTCCTCGCGATATTCTATAGTTCGGGACTAATAACAGGTTTCACTTTTTAAAGCCAAAATTCCTGACATCTGTTTCTAAACTTTAAGACCTTCGTTAGAGGTCATTATGATCAGTCCCTATTGTAATGTGACATTTTTTCTTCAATGTGACCATATGAATCCATTGCCGATTGTGGTATTACCATAGTTAAAGCATTCTCAACCCTGGTTTCAAAATCTGAATTAAAGGCATTTAACTGTTGAACTTAGGTTAATATGTCCTGACAGATTGTCTGTGTCCAATTGATAAAATTCGGGATCTCTAGTATTATCCTTCTTTAGCTGATCTGGCGAGAAATGCTGAAATAGTTCTTGTTTTAATAAAATTCATGCTGTCCCCTTGTAAGTACAAACTAACCTCATTAAATTTAGTAAATAAATCTGTTAAACGGGTAAAATTTAGTTTCCACTTGATTAATTTTTTTTTTTAAATTAAAGTCACGTTTTTGTTTTATGAGACCCACTATCATAGGTATTTTTATTTATTGTAAAACAGCTTATTCTGACGGTTTATGTTGCTATTTGATCTGGTGAACGTGTTAAGATTTGTCAATAATAATATTCATGGAATTGGAAAATGCCCCGTAGTCATCACATTCTCTATGAAATGAAGCATTCGTTAATTTAAAGGTGTCATTTTTATGAAAAATTTGAAAAAAGAATATTCGAATACTTAAATTTTTTTTCTACGAGAATATTTATACCAAGAAATGCAAGAATGTGTGTGAATTATGCATCATTAATACTAATTTAAAAGCAAAAAAAGTAAGGTCTCTCTCTACATATATTGTGTATACAATTTGAAGGAAGAATCTACATTTTGCCTACATTATTTTCTGAAGCATGAAATTCTAATGAATTTAAAAGGCTTAATTTAAGTGTTGGTTTAATTAAGTAATTTTATTTTATCGAAAAACATTCTATTTGATTTATAATTGTTATATTAAAAACAATACAAATTTCTAACCATTTGTTAAGTGGAATAATTATATAAAATAAAATTATTGGTAAGTTTAATGAAATTCATATGAAATTTAAAGATTTTTAATACAATTTGGTATGTTCAAATTAATCAATTTATTTTTCATTCAAAGAAATCTATTTTTAATAAAGTTTAGTTTTTTTTAATGCTTATAAAATCAGTCGTTTCCATTTCTACTTTCTTTTATACATTAAAAGACTGCAGTTCGTGATAGATTTCCGCAGTACAGACCTATTTATAAGAATCTACATTCTAAGGGAAAATTCTACATAGTATTTAGTTTTCACGTCTATTTTTACTTCGTATAAGGTATTTCTATAGCTTTTATCTTTTTTAATGGGTCGCAGTTTAAAAGATTAGTCATGGGTTCGAATCCTGATTTTACCAAGAATTCCCTTTGTGAAATTCTGCAAGTGCGACTTAATATAAGAAACGGGATCTCAAATTTCTCGAATGATGTTGTGTGGTAGTTAATAAAATACAAATTAAACATCCTAGCTGAGATGTGATTGCATATAAATTTGAAGTCTGCAGCCAAAAGAACCCATGTTCTTAAATTTCAATGTTAAATTAATTTATAAAATTAGTTGTCCATTTTTGTTGTTTTTTAATTAATAACACTATTTGATTACTATTATTTAAAATTTAATTTTTAGGTTTAAGAAATGTTGAATAATTTTTAGCGATACAATGAATATGGGACAACTTTCTTCCAAAAGTCATTCAATAGCTAATCCATCTAACATGTATATTTTTCATCTTTCGTGCGAACGCTTCAATTAAATTCAAATTCAATTACTGAAAAGCTTTAACTTTATTTAAGCACATTTGCTACTTCAAATGTTTTAATATCAGAGCATATTTTAATATTAAACTTTGTCAAACTATATAAAAATAATGCAAACATTTTATATTCCTAATTTTTCAATACTTTGATTTTATAGCATTATAAAATTTTTGAAAAATATGTAAGTGATTAGGTAATTAGCTTTTATGTGTGTTTTTTAATTGGCTAAATTGTGCAAATTATATGCACTGATCATTACTTGAACTTTATTTTAGATTAGTGTTTTCAAAAATTGACTTTTTTTTTACCTTTCAAAATTATTTTATTTTCTCATAAGGATAAGAGTATTAGAAATTTAAATAAGTAAATTTGAATTTTTTTTTTTTTTTTTTTTTTGCTGTTTGTGAAATTTAAAATGTTGTGGCTTTTTCTAAGTAACACATAGTTTATAAAAAAAGGAATACAAGCTTCGTAAATTTTTTTTAGTTGGTATGAAAATTAAAGCATTTCGTTTCAATTGTAATAAATATAGATTTCATTTGTTGTTAACAGAGGACTTTTTTTAACAAGTGAAACAAATTCAGTTGATCAGTTCAAATACTAGCCGTTATACCCCCGCGGCTAGTATTTTTATATAATTAATCACTGAACAAAACTCATAATATTTCATATTTCGTACTTGTTGAAGATATTTAATTAAAACTTTAGATCGCTTACAATAAAATGACTGGTAAAAAAAAAAGTTTTCTAAACTGATGATTTTCAGACAAGAAGTGAACTATAGTAGCGAAGCAACAAAAATAAAAGAAAAAGAAATTCTCAGTATAACTTGAAGGATAGTTTTCAAGTAAATATTTGATTTTAAATTTGAAGATTTGATAGTAATAACTGCAGTCTTGTGTACTTATGTTGACACGAAATAATGGAGAAACAATTAGATAGATTAAAGCGTAAGCGAACTTGCTCTGAGAACATTAACTAAGCTAATTAAGAGTTGAAGATTATTTAGAAACGAATGATGACAGGATGAATTATGTGGATTTGAAATTGAATTATTATTAGAAAGAAAAGTAATTTAAAGAAATTGATGACTAATCTTATTCATTAATAGAATTAGAGTTCTAGAAACGGATGTAACGAATCAGAGGAATATCAGGGAAATGTTCTAGCTCTGAAAAGAATAGCAATGAGTATTAGAAAAGGAGGAAGAACAGAATATTTAATAAAATTTCTGATGAAAGCAGGATTAACCTGCTAGTGCTCACAGTTCAGTAAAAGTTCCCAAACTAGTATTAGAAAATATCTAGGTGACCCAACAAAATCTGCTAGAATTTTGGAATAGTTATGAAAGTACGATAGATAAAATGAAAGCTTAAGTAAAGTAGAAAATTTGCGTATTTAAAACATTACTTATAGGTCAGCACATAATGTCGTAGCTTCACTAGAATTAAATGAAAGTATCTATGATGAGAGCATGTGCTTTAAAAAGAAAGATTTGGAAAAAGATATTATAATTAGTCAATTCATGAATAAATTGTTAAACTGGAATCGGTAAAGAATCTTCAAATAATGTTAAAGGTTTAAGAATTTATATGATGAAATAGAAATGTTGTTCGAAACCTGATCAGGGAGTTACGAAAGGATCATTTAATAATTATTACTACCACTTTTATTAAAATCTATTCAGAAGAATTTGTTCTGGAATTTAATAGAAGGGAAAATCAAAAGACATAAGCGTGACAGATTTATTGAATTTCATTAAAACTTAGAAATAGAATGTCGTGAAGCGGCTAATTTTTCACACAAGAGAAAACAAATACATGGTCTACATTTGAACAGGCAAAATTTGGAAAATAGAAACATACCTAGAAATGTACCCACTTGCTGCGAGTTTCAATATTGTTGACAATCGTATGTGCATCTTTGTAATCAATGCCATTGCTTATTTTGTTATAAGAGTAAAGAAAATTATATAAATTATAACGAAAATCGTTGTTATATTTGTTTCGAAGTATCATATATTATAAAATTGTAAAATAAAAGTAATTGTTCAAAATGCGGACTTAAATCGATCATGAATCATGCACTTATAGATTAAACTAAAACAACAACCGAACAACTTCAACCAAATCGCTAATCAAAATATTGAAAACCGCAAAGCACCGTAAAGAAACCAATTAACTCTGATGAGCATTCTTTCATTATTCAAATAAATCTATGTAAAAGATCCTTATTACAAACATAAATTCCATACTAGTCTTCGCGAGGATAAAGTTGAGTTAACTAATTTAATTTAGATTGTGGGAAAAGGCCGCGAAGTGTGTGTGTTATACATGTTAGTTTAGTGAAAATTAAACTTAAAATTGTAGGAGTAAAGAAATACTTTCTGTTTTTCCTTCGGGAATGACCTATACCACACCCAAAAATATTCCGTTGTCGAGTTGTTTATTTCGGTTATGAAGCAAACAAATAAACAGAAGTTAGCTGCCTCGTTACTGAAGTTTTAACGGCGGCAGAGGTCACCCCTTCCTGATTGACACTCAAAGACTTAGAAGGAGTTAGTTAGCACATTGCGGGGATGTCCGAGACCAATACTGGGAATTCTATTGGGGTGGATCACTATTGGCAAATAGTAAGAGGTGAAAAGGTCAATAGGAGAAATTTATGATTTCAACTCGTTTTGGCTGGGTACCGGTAGGTTACAAGATCCCCCACACACGGGAGGGAGAATTGAAACTCAAATCAGTGCAATTATAAATTTTCTTGCGTGAAGGGATTCTTCTTAAGATCCTTGTGGAGTTTAATTTGATGGGAATTACCGACAACCAAATTGTTTCTATGATGAAAGGAGAATCTGTACTTCGAAAAATACAATTTGAAAATAATAGATATTCTGCTGGCTTGCCATGGAAGCGGAAATGGGCCGTTAGAAAATAATTTCGCAGTTGCACAAGGCGATTTGAAACCTAAAGAATAGATTAAAGAAATCCCGATATTTTTGAGCAGTATAAAGAGTACAGAAGAGCAAATTAAAGTGGGTATATTATGAATGTTCAGATGAAGGATGGCGATTCAATGTATTTATGCCAAGACAGAGAAATACTTAAACAAAATGAACCACGAGCGTATTGTTTGCGACGCGAGCCTTCACCGATCTAAAAGCGTAAAACTCTTTAATGATTTTCAGATATTAAATTAATCTATCCCTTCTTGTATTGGACGTACTTGTACCCCTGCAAATCTGAAATTGCTTTAACGGAGATATTGCCGAAGCATTTTTAATATAAGTATCGCAGAAATGATAGAATTATTTAAAATTTCTTTGCAGGAAAGTGAAGATGAACATAAATTTAAGATTTAAACGTCTTCCATTCGACCTGCTGTAGTCCAGCAGTTTTAGCAATGATGATAAAATATCATATAAAATATGCAAATACAATCCGAAGGTTATAAATGCTCGATTCATCTTTATATGTAGACGACGGTTGATGGCGCAGGACACAATAAAAGATGCATATAGATTTCGTCAACAGACGCAATTAAAAATTTTTAAATTCTGATGGATCTACGGAAATTAAGATCCACCCCTCGAACTACCCTTATGGATTGAAAAGGGTTTTAATGGGATTGACTAGCATCAAATTTGGGCATGGTTTGACCCCAGAAATGGACGAGATAAAATTAAATGAATTTAGAGACCCATCTGATCGTATTCTCAAAAGGCTCTAAGAGAACTAATTTTCAGACTGTAGCAAGAGTTTACGATCCAATGGGATTGTTCCAGCCTTACGATGATGATGAAAACTCTGTTACAAAAATATGATTGCAGGACTTGATTGGGATGGAACCACCAGAGAGATGAGAAGGAATGGGTACATGATCCAAATGAAAATTACTGCAGAACTTTCTATTTCAAAGAAGTATTTAATATGTTTAGAAATATGATATCAGCCTTCACATATTTCATGACGCTTGTCCTAAAGCTGCATGGTGAGGCTGGGTATTTTCGATACCTAGATGATAAATGACTATTCGCACTAGTTTTATCATTTCAAAGGGTCGTAGTCTACTGAAAACAATGACTTTGCCCTGTTTAGAAACTGATGGCAGGCTTAGTAGCCGCCAAATTAGCTACTACTTGACTAGTTTATTTCCGATCTGAGCCAACGACTATTATTTTGACTGATAGTCAAATAGTTCTACATTGGATAAGGGATGCTAGGAATTGGAAGCCCGTATGCACAGGGTTTCGAGATTCAATCTCACTGATCCTAAACAGTGGTCTCAATTGTAGTGGAAAGGAAAATCCAGCGGACTTGTTATCTCGGGAGAAAATCAAACCTTGTGAAGAGTTCCCTTGTTGCTGGTGGACCTCGCTGGCTCTCTAAGCCTGATACCTTTGGCCGAGAATCGTAGCAAAGATATGTCAACGAGGAGAGTGTTGTGACGAAAAGACCTAAGGACATTCATTTCCTTACGCTACTATTCGCATACTGGAACTTCGACTTGCTGGATTTGACCCGATTCAGTAGTTTATTATATTCATAGAATCACGGCGCGTCATGAGATCATCAACAATACTCAAAGAAAATCCATAAAATTAAAAGGCCCGTTGTTCAACTGAAATTTCAAGTGCCGAGTGCTATTGGTGAAAGCTATTCAACGAAAATACTTTCAAAAAGAGACTCAGATCTTCAGGAGCCCTAGACAAGGCATCTAGCCATTCGCTTAACCCAGAGCTAGATATGATGGTCTGCGTCTAAAGGAAGACTTACTTCTGATCTAGATTGGTGAAACACTCATGGATGCTACTCTAACAAGGATAGGTACAGAATTAGTAATTCTATTCCTTGCCAACCATTTACTTCATGCTGGTGTTGAGGCTACTTTAGCCCAAGTCAGAGAGGTGAAGTTTTGATTTGCAAGACGCCAATGTCAAATCTATTTAAAGTGCGTTTCTTTGCAAAATACACAGTATCCTGGTAACCAAGAAATCGCCCTGCCACCAGATCGGGTTTCGGAATCACCTACTTGCTAATTTCGGTGGATTGATTTGCAGGTCCCTTTTTCATAAAAAGACAGTGATAAGAAATACCACCGTTTTGTTCACATGTAAAAGCCAATTATCTGCACTTCGAACTTCTTCCTTCAATGAGCACAGAACAATTTTGCTTGTCGCAGATTCATTTGACGTGGACTTGTTCACACCCTACCCAGACAACGCTAAGACCTTCAAGCGTGCTGAGTTAGAATTGAAAATTTTGGAGATGCTATACATCCATCTGTACAGATTTGTTTTCAACCTTGCATAACGTGGAAATATATTGTAGAAAAAGGAGCATGAGAGGGTTCTGGAGACATTTGAAACAATTAAACTTGTTTACGGAAAATAATTGGCTGTCTGGCCTTTCTTTAACCATCTAGAAATCAGGTCTATAGAAATCGAAGCCATGATAAATTCAAGGCCAATAACTTATATCTGTGATGACCCTGAGCCTCACCACTAAACTCCAGCACATTTCAATAGGTAGATCAAGCCACTTTCTCCATAACAAGAGAGTATCCAGAAAAGACCTTACTGGTCTAGACCTTCTTACTTAAGAGATAGGTATAATGCTAAAATTTATTAAATCAGTTGAATCGTCGGAGGAAACCATTTGCTATCTCAAGGTCTATGAATATATGTCCTCCTTCTAAAAGTAACTTGTCAATTTAAGGTTACGATGTTGTATCATTACGATGACCGCTTCCTAGGAATCTGTGGTCACGGGTGATTATTTAAACTTATACTGGAAGAGATGGTAAGATTCGCTCTTGTCTGTTAAATAAAAATAATGCTATAAGAATACCAGTTAGATTGTTGCATAATCTGAAGTTTAACACACTTAATATGAATTTTGTAACTAATTGAGTTATTTGCAATCTATATATTTATCATATATTAAATTGCTCTGTAAATGTGAATTTTACGAATGTTTACATACTTGCTTTTATATTTTGTAGAATGATTATATTGTATTAAGTAATTGAATGTGTGTAATTTGTTGTGTATGTGTGTATCTAAATATCTTGATTTTAATTGTAATTTAACATTGCTGAGTTAGTGTTAGAACTTTTTATTGTTTAATTTGTTATTTATTATACCAGTGAACTTGTTCACAGGTGGGGAGTGTTGAAAAGGTCATAGAGGGCGCCGTTCTTGCAACGCGAAACTTTGTTTTGCTATGTGGAGCCTGAGTGGCAGGTGAGCTACCATTTGCAGTTGTAATCTGTAATTGAAGGGTGGTAGCCCTAATAATACAACCTAAGTTTAATCATAGTTTAATGTTCATGTCATGTGTCGTCCAGCAATAAAACTTTATAAAAGACAAAAGATCAGTTCCATTCACCACTGAATTCACCAGATGTAAAACCTGTACATAAAGTTTTTAATCACTTTGAGATAAAATATCTAAAATGTGAATTCGAGAAATCATCATCATCCTTAATTACACTGGTAATATTTTCAGAAAACATCAACACGGGAATGAAAACCTGAATGTCAGGAATACAATGTATTACTACGCGGGAGTTTTCTGAGGAGAATCGTATCGCATATGGTTATTTACAACTGGTTCCACTCAAGGATACACCTTGGCGATCGATCTTGGCTAGAAAAGAGATTTATGGTAGAAAATCCATCACGTTATTAAGATTTCCTGCATTTAATACAAAACAAAATTTATATTTACCCTTAGTTCAGTGCTTCAAACTTCTAATATTTGCTATCTAACATTCAATCACTATCAGCGCCCCTTTTCATAAAACAACTTGTTTTAAATTAAATATTATTGTATTTTGAAGCTAAAGCTACAATACGACTTAAACCTCTTATGCCACCGGCATATACAAACATCTCGTTTAACCAAAATTTACTTTCCACGGACATATATTTACGTCTTTCTGAAGTACGATCTTTTCTGCGCACTGCTATCCATAAAATTATTCTGTGGGCTTTGAATGCAATTTATGAATCTTGCAGTGTTTTATAGGATTGATTATCGGGTCATCGAGTTCCTTTTCTAATGACCTCCCATCCATCACAAATGTATTCAAGGAGGACAAAGGTGGCTGAAGCTTAAACTCACAGCAGCACACTTTTTAAAATATTGCAGTACATCTACCCGATGTCAAGTTTGTAAATAATCCAGAATAATAGACAAGGATGTGACACATAAAGCGGGAAATTCATTAACGTGGGCTGGATTTTCATCGCCAAATTCTTTCAGCCGAAGATCGATCGCCAAGGCGTATCCTGAGAGAGGAACCGTTTTAGTAACCATATGCGATACAGATTCCAGACAAAACTCGGCGTAGTAATACATTGTATTCTGATTATTCGTTTTCAGCCTATGTTGATGTTTGAAAATATTACCAGTATAATTTAAAGGTAGGTTAAACGATTTCTCGACCATTTAAACTTTTTATCAAATGAGATTAAAAACTTTATGCGTTATGACAACTAAGTTAAATTTCAAGTCTTTTCAAAGCAAAGATATTATTTAAATTGAAGCTATAAATTCCCATTATTTTTATAAATACGAGACATAAGTATCAAATGAAACATAGTTTTAATTTTGCCAGAACAAAGGAAAATAATTATTTATACTATGAAAACACACATTTTAGTACAACTATGCAGATTGTCTATCAAACTAATCCAAAATCTCAAATATCTTACTATCCTAAATATCTATTATTTGTTTTATCTCATCATTACCTTTAATTTTTAAAGAGATAATCACTCAGATTTTCTGAAATAATCGAATGTTTTCTGAAAAATTTTCTTCCCTTTATATATATTCAGAGATTTATTTTTAAATCATACATTGTTTTATATTGGGGTTTTTAGATATAATAGCTATATGTATTTTATTACAGTTTGAAGGAATATATACCATACAGCACAATGATTCACACATTTCATAATTTTCATTATATTTCTTTTTAACTACAGATTTTCGGAAAATAGCGATTTACACAAAAGCTGTTGATATTTTTGCATGAGTTCCTGAATAAAGTGCTAGAAAATCTATTTGCTCCTGATAATAAAAGTGGCCGCGGTAACCTAGTGTCAAGTTAACGGACCGTGGTCGGTGTGTCGCGAGTTTCGAGCCCAATACCACTGAAGACCCGTACTGTAAGGGGCAATGCATAAAATCTACTGATGCTTAAACGTTCTCTCGTTGGTGGTGTAGAAGTTAGAGAGGGTTGCCAGTCTGTAGTGTTGTCCTCGTCACTGACCGTGGTTCAAAATTACGAGGTCCAAAACCCCGAGTAGCTGGAATAGCGTAATGCTAATATTTGGTCACTCAAGATATTCAATGCGTTGAAAATAAATTCCGGATTATCCACGCATAATAAAGCTAGACCAACTCACCAAACATCACGGTTTCTAGGATTACAGGTGACTGTAAATTGATATCTTTGCTGCACCACTTTGAATGAACAGGAACCATCAATCAAGAGTTCATTAGGATACAAACATATTAATCTTAAATTAAGATTTCCGTACCAGTATTTTTATGAACCAATCAAAAGACCTAGAATTAACTAATGTCTTTAACTTTGATATTATTCCTTTAATTACTTACAACTTTACATACATATGTAAAATAATTAATGATTTTTCTAAACAGGACATAGATGTAAAATTCTTTCATTGAAAATGAGTGATTCCATTTTGTACACTTATATTTCAATATTTAAACCATATGAAACTACAATTATAGCAGTTAGAATTGACATAGTTTAAACATCCACGTAAAATTAAATAGAATTAGACAATGATGAAATAACAAATTTATGCTCTTAATCCACTGTTTTCTAATAAAAGTTGATAAACATTAAAACATGTAACTCAAAAACTTGAAAATGATTTTAAAATATCATATTATGTCTGAAGGTTAATATATTGTTAACTGTAAAATTTTAAATGAATGTTGAAAAAGAATATGTTCTGGTTAAATACTTTTCTTGTAAACAAGAATGAATATGAATCAACATCGACTTAGATTTTCAGAGGTCATAAATAATTTTAAAATGGATAGTATTAATTTTGATTTGTTTAAAGATCATAGCCACAAAAATATGATTATAGTATTTTCTTAATTTAGAACTTAAACAAAATCAGTAAAAAGTATCAAAATATAAATTAATCTAGTGTTTTCGAAACTGTGGGGTACCTCCAGTGGGTGGGATAACCCTACAAGGAGGGTATATGTCGGAAATAAAGATTACCTACAGTCGCATTCATATATTAATTTATTGAAAGAAAGCAAAGGAAAAATTTGATATAAAATTAATCAAATATCCATGTACACTGTTATAATATACTTATAAATTGTAATATACAATACATTTAATAATAAATTTATCTATATATTAAATTAAGAACAAGTTTAATAATTACTACCGACTTCCTTGTGAGTTTACATACAAAATTTAATATATCTTGATAATTTGTAAGTATTTATAATTATAGTCGTATTGTAATTTCAGCGTCAAAGTACATTATTATTGCTTTCAATACAATGTTATTGTATGGGGGATAAAATTATGATTGAAAATTGGTCGTCAATATTTAAAATTTGAGAAGCACTGAATTTATTGGTAAACTTTTATTTTAGATTATCATACATGGTATTGATTTATAGTATACCATATCTTTGATTGTGCTTTAACATCTACGTACTAAAGTATCATTGAATTTTGTAGATAGACAAATGAGAAAATTTATGAAATTAATATACTTAATTAATAATCATTTAAAGAAAATAAAATAACTGGATTTTTATTTCATATAAAACTCTGTTTTTGACATAATACTGTGTAACTTTACTAACATTAAAATTTGCAAATATATATGTTGTACAGAAATCATTAATATAAACATTATCTTGTAGATTATTACCAAATCCAAATGTTTAATATTATTCAGTCAACTATATAGAAACATATCTTTGCGAAAAATTCACAGGTCACAAAAACAGAAATTTTTGTTGAATATTTTATATGTTACGAAACAATAAATTAATTCTTATTTTTCGTATTCGTTTAATTAACTATTGCATCTTTACTGTCTAATTGATTCGATCGGTTGAACTATTTTAGCACTTGAAAGCAATTAATCGTGTAAATGTAATTCAAGACTGGCTCTGTGCATTAAATATCTAAATTTACGAGGACATTACAATGTTTAATTATTTAAAGAATTTAGAAGTGATTTAAATTTATAAAAGGACATTTCTTTTAAACTTATAATAATCAAATTTATATTTTGTTTGAAGACTCTAAATTTTTATGTATTCAAAGAAAAATTTTGTGTTCATCTTAACGACCCTTTTTGTTACAACTTATGTTTTATTTTGCAGAGTTTCTTACGAAATTATCCATTCGAGTATCTTATTAAAAATATTTAAAACTTGTTTATTGTCATCAACACTTTTTATGCGAAACATAATTATTACAAAATATGCGTTAACAAACTTTATATAAAGTTTTTAATGCTTCAGTTTTTATTTATTATTTTACTGTTATTTTATGCTTCTACATACAAAATACTATGTTTAATTAAATGTTTGAAATTTACATCGTCTGAGTTTTTACGTATGTTTTAAATTTGATTTTTAAAATTTAATACTTTGGTTAATTCCTTATAGTGATTGCGGTAACCTTGTAGTTATGGTCATGAACTCGAGGTTGGAATGTCTCGGTTCGAGTCCCAGCCAAGGGACCCACCATGCAGAGTAGGCTGATGGCATTGAATCCGTAGAGGCTCAATGTCTCTGATGATGGTGTGGCAGTTAGGGAAAGGCTGCCATTCATTTTAGTATAATCAGTAAGAATTCTAGTCAGATTTCTAAGACTGGATTCATCTTGAAATTTTATATCTCTTACTATCTAAATGTATTATCATTTTATCTTATCATTATCTTAATTATTAAAGGAGATAATCTCTGATATTTTTAGAAAATAAACAATTTAGTTAAATTTTGTTTCTTACAAATCAATACTTTGAATTTTCCATTAAATTGTGACCACAGCTAATTTATTATACACAAAGATTAACCTATACAAAGTTTTTCTGATATAATAGTTAAGAGATATACTTGAAGTGAATATATACTTGCAGTATGGTGACATTGCTCATATTTCATTGCTTTTCTTTTTATTAATAGTTTAAAATAAAGATTTACAAAATTGTTGATAGTGTGCGTGTTAGTAGTCATAGTTCAAGAAAATTTACTTGCCCAGATAAATGTGTGAAAATAAATCCTGAATTATTCACGTATAATTAATTTAGATTTCTTAACTACTGAAAAGATCACAGACTCTTAGACAGGATTCTGAAAGATATAAAATGGATATTTTATTTGTATTACTGCGACTTAACAGGAAATTGATCAATCACGATATAAATATATTTATCTTGAATTAACATATCAAAATTTTAACATTTATTTATAGAACAAACTAAGGCAATTTAGAAACGAAGGATTTTAGAGGTTTGCTAGTGCTCAAATTTCTTTATTCCTTAAAACTTACATGATCTTTTTATTGTATCCAGTTAAGGGAATGACAGCTCTGCTTCCATTTAGTAAAACACTTCTATATACATGTGTAAATAATTAATTGATTTCCTTAAACAACACATATATGCAAAATTTTCACTGAAAATGTATGTGTGAGCTTTTTCCGTTCATAATTCGGAACGAACAAAATATTATGATTAGAAATAGCTTCCGGTAAATATGAGCATCCCTTTATTTATTTTTGCACAAACTGAACATAATAATTCTTCTGATCTTCATGTTTAGAAAGATACCGTTTGAGGTCAACAAATCTAGTACTGTTTTATGGGCATAGTCCAAAGATTGAAAAGGGGAGGCCCCTTGTTAATTGGGAGTGGTTCAAAT